>JASDQU010105074.1:133149-169148 GCA_032191745.1 Picea mariana
TTATCTACATTACTTGTGTTATTTACATCATTTACATTATTTACATTTGGTACAGGAAGGCTTCCTTTATCTTGAGGATCAGGATTATTTTTTGTGGAAGTCTTCAGTGGAGCTTTGCTTTGCACAACCTTATTACCATTCTTGCCATTGTCTAAAATATTTTGCAACATCTTCTGTAACAAAAATGGAAATTTCAACAACTCATAAATAGAAATGTTAGCCCGTAATTTTTTAAGATCTTCAACAACATCATAATCTAATTTAGGGCCAGCATTACTTTGTTTAGTTTCTACTGATTTAGATGGTTTTGGAGGTAAAGTTGTAGTGTTCTTAGTAGGAGGTTTATTTGTTGTGTTACTCCTAGTGTTGTAAGGGTGAATAGTCTCGAAGTTGGCTTGAAAGATACTATCCGAGAAGTGTCTAAAGATATTTGGAGAAGACTCTTGTTCTTGAGTTTTTTCCTGCTTGACTTTCTCTTGGGGGATTTCAGGAGGCATCAAGTCATCTTAGGCTCCTAGAATTGTTTGGAGAGCGCATTGCAAACTTTATAGGTTCAAGCCTTCAGGGTTTGGATTAGGTTGGTTGGTGGGAAAAGACTTTCGAAAAGGAGGTTTGTAGGGTCCTTTACTCGAAGAGGCTTCCTCAGTCGACCTTTTTAAATCTATAACTTGATTAGATAATTTTTGTACAACTTTGGTTAAATTTTCCAAATCAGAGTTTTCGGGTTGTGTTTTGTTTTGTGTAGGTCTAGGGAGAATTTCAATCTTCTTTTTGGAAGAAGAAACAATCTCAGTTTCGTTGCTAGAAGAGTCCTTTAGACTAAGTATGTCTTTTTCAATTTGAGTAGCCTCTTCGAAGGCTTGTAACAATGTGGCCTTTTTAGATCTCTTAACCCAAATAGCTATACTTTGATGTAGAACTTTAGTGTAGTAAGATATTACAAGACTCTCAGCAGACATAGAGTCTGCAGGGATTCGATTTTTAAGTGTTAAAAATCTTTGATTAAAATCTTTGACATTTTCTTTTGAGTTCATTTTTAAGCTTGAAAGATCCATGACTAAGACTTCCGGAGGTTTTCCATCTCCGAATTTTTCCAAAAAGCATGACTCAAACTTTTCCCAAGACACTATGGTATGGGGCTGTTGGGAAAAGTACCAAGTGGATGCATTACCCTCAAAGGTATAAGGGAACAACCTATAGACAACATCTTCATGTTCAACATTACGGAGTCTAATGGCTAACATAAAATTTTTGATATGATCTTCGGCTATCTGTTTTGAATCGGGATCAAACTTAGGAAGCCATTTTTCCGAGTGCTTAGGTAAAGGGTGTTGGGATCCACGTACAACTACAACATCCTAGTCCAACCAGGGTCTAACAGGGTTGTTCTGATTTACCATTGGGGTAGTGGGTGTGGAAGGCTGAGAAGGTGGATTGCCTTCATCAGAAGAGGAATCTCCTACAGAAGAGGAAGGAGATGAAGGAGGTGGTGAAGGAGGTATCCCAGATCCTCCTGCAGTAGGATTTAAGTTTGGATCTGGAGAGTTCACAGTGAGGTCTATATCACCTAACTGTTCCGTGATATTAGAGAAGTCTAAAGGTTGACCCCACGAGCGGTTTGGTTGCCTAAGACTAGCTAAGGCACTATGTGTTTTGATAAGAGATTGACGAATGATCTCTTGGAGATCACCAGCTGTAGGATTAGGGGTTGCTGGCTCAACTGTGATCTGCGGATCTTCGGTTGAAGTAGTTGTTGTTTGAGGTGGGATATTATCTTGTGAACAGCTTCTAGTCACTATGAGTGTCTGATTAGGTGGGGGAGGAGTCTTGCGACCGCCTCGTGCCATTAATTAAGTTCTGGCCCTCCTTCTAGCGCCATTTGTTGATGGGCAAAATTGTCCGTCCGTCAATTGAGAGAGTGGAACCGGTCCGGGGTTGTCTAAATAACCCAAGCCGTTTGGAATGAACCACCCTGATGGGTTTAACGGCTCCGTTGGCCACTCTAAAGTCCTAGGGAAACCAAAGAGAAAACTAACCTAAATTAACTAATCTAACTAAAACAAATAAAACTAACTAAAACTAAATACAACTAACAATACAAACTAAAACTAACTAAATCTAATCTAATTAAAACAAACTACTAAATAAACTAAAACTAAATACAAATTATACTAACTATTCTACTAATTACTATTACACTAACTTTACTAATTAAATATCTAATTACAAATTTAATTACAACTTATTCACAAATATACAATACATGCAATTGGCAGATTTATATAAAACCTGTATAACTCATATGTTTTCTGTCCTAAGACAGTCAGAGATATTTTTGATTTTTTATATTTTATGAAAAAGAAATAAAACCAACTGAAATTAAATGATCTAATATACTAATCATATATATCTATCTAAACAAATAAATGACAAACTGACCTGGAAACGCTCCTAGTTTGTCCTGCTTTTGATGTCTTCGAAACTAGTCAGAGGAAGTAAACTCGCACCGGTTAATCCCAAAGATTTTTGTAAACGATTGGTTGTGATGCTCTTCGAGTTATTTACAGAACAAACAAGACATAAAAACTCATACTAATCATATGATTATAAACTTCTACAATAAGGGAAACCTGTTATGCAAGAAACTCATATTAAATAATTCAATTCATGAAGAAGATAAACCTGTCATTCATAAGCTGAATTAGACAATTGTTATGTCTTTTATACACTTAGAAGAACCCAGATATGGATTAAAGTAATTAAAATTATATCATTTGCACATGATTTAGATAGCTAAAGTAGTCATAAACCAGATACAAATTGATATACACAACATGAAACAAAATGTTGATATAATGAGAAGCTAAAGCTGTGACAAAACACCAAGTTCTGCTTCAGTCTGTATTATAACTCCATATCCTTATTCACCCACGAATGAGGATGAACATTATTACAAAAATCATAAGTATATATAAGTCTCTCCACAGGGTAAAACCTCCCTGTGGATAATATCAAATTGATTTACATAATCTGGAAAAAATCCCAAAATCAACTAAACTAGGAAATCAAAATACAAGTGAAATCTTTGAAATATCCCCTAACTGCTCATAAACTCAACTGCAATTTCGAATTTACCTCCAATAGAACACAATTATCAAATTAGAGAGATATTTCAGTAACAAAATAATAAAAATTTGATCCTACAGACTTAGCTATAGAATCATCTAATTCTGTAGCTAGTCTAAAATAGCATACAGGACCAGATAGAAATCAAACGAAATCTTTTTAAAACAATCCAATTTAATTTTCTTTTAATAAACATTATAATCGAATTACTAATGGTTCAAGCAAATTTATCATTGAAATTAAACAAAATCGAAAGGGATGCAATCGAAACAGGATAAGAATGCTCTGTTTTTTAGTTGCCATAGAATCGGGTCAAATAATAACCACACTGTTTCATATCCAAAGGAAATTACAAGTGAATCRTATYGTMTGAGATACGATGTAATCAAAATCGATACAKTTATAMTMAAAAAAAATCATAATCGATTTGTTACGGTTGTAACAATGTGCATAAGATTCATATTGTTTTAACCAAATGCTAATAAGGAAAGGTTGTTACGATTCTAGTAAAAAATGAAACATACATAACAACATCCACTAGACTTTGTCATAGACTTCAATCTGTGAGTATTACTCAGCCAACAGACATGAATAAAAATAGTAATCACAACCATCATCAAATTGACAGAGGTGATAATCGTAAACTGGGCAATCATCAAATCGAATCATGATTAAATCAAAAATAGAAACAATTCATAATCCCGGGCATAATCACTTTCATTCCCAAATGAAATTTAAACAATATATGAATCGAAATGGTCAAACAAAACAATGTGAATCGAACAGTTGCAATCTGGTTATGCATTAACAGAATGGTATTCGAATTGGTCATGGAATACAAAATCACAACAGTTAACCATAATTGCCAACCATCTCGCATAGAATATAACCAATTCAAATCGAGCCATTAACTGTGTTCAAAATTAGAATACCAGAAACAGCCTGTGTTTAGAAAATATGTTAACCACTTCAATAAGAAACAGAGTATTCAATTCGAACCAAATTAAAACAATCAAATCCATAACATGATCAATCGAATCAAAGCTAAATCCAATCAAAACTTAAACGATAACAAAATTTGATTTATCAAAACAGAATTATCTACAATAATGCATGCTTATGTGTCAAGGCAAATCCACGCTATAACAGAGCTTATAATTTTATCATATAAACAAGTGATAGTCATACCAGTGAGGCTGTTGGAGCTATGGCAATTTTGAATTGACAACCACTGTAGCCGACTCCACACTTTTAAACAAAATNGTGTGATAAACCCTTTCTAACCACGAGCCACACTGATCACATGGTGGAGAAGCTAGTTCGGCTAGAGCAGGAGGGGGTTTCGACGAGTCACCAGGGGTTTCACAAGGCATTTTCATGCCTGGATAATTAGGGTCATTTTGCAAGCAAGGTGGTAGGTTCTTCATGAAATCTTATAAGGGTTTATCACACAGACCTTTTGAGTAGGGATACTCACTTGCTAGGTAACGTTCAACCTCTGAGTCAGAATCTTCGCTCACCACAATAGGGTCAGGGTTGACAGAAGTTTTCAGTTTGTTTCTTGCCATGCGAGAGATTAACCGGGCGTATTTCTTGCCTTTAGAATTGGAAGTAGGTTTGGCTTTAGGCCTTTTAGCCATGGGTTTAGAAGTTTCCACACGTTGGGTCACAGAATTGGGTAGGTCAATAGGTGAGTCGAGTAGGGGTTTAGGTAACAGAGAATTGTAAGGCATAGGTGGTACCGACTTGCTCTCGCTAACCATAGGCTTGTCAACCTGTGGTGGGCTTGAGTCCTCGAAATTATTGCGAATAATAAAATCATTCCAACAGTCTCGGTGGAACCCTAAATGACATACAATAATCATTTTAATCAACCCAAACTGAAACAGGCTGCTGTCGGCCTGGTTTCGTTTGTACCTTTTAGACATTTTAAACAGAATCCTATGCAAGTAGAAAGGCATATTAAGCTCATAGCCCATGAAAACCATCAGTAGACGAAGGTGGTACAAGAAAACGAACCCATACTTGCCCTCGCAGGTGATAAATTGTTTGGTTATCATCAGCAGGTCGTGCCAGCGTTGCTTGAGCATACCCGCGGGAAAACCTTTGTCACAAGAGCTCACCCTTCGTGACTGGAAGAGCAATGTCCACGGGACATCTTCCACTTTGCAATTTTTTGACCATTTTTTCCTAGTGACAGCTAGACCGGTAGCTAAACTGATAAATTGCTCGTCAATTTCCAATTGCACATCCCCAACCTTGCCTCGGCAGCCATCAAAGGTTAATGCAAATTGTCGAGCCATGCTAGGGTTATAGACATCAAACTTTCGTATGAACGGGAGCCATCCAAATTCCTCAAGGTCACTGTAAGCACCGTCGAACATCAACAATGCTTGGCTACCATTGGGTTCAGCTCTTACGACTGGAGCCATGGTGCGAGCGTGTGGTAGGGTTCGGATTAAACACACAGGAGCAAAATCGTTTGGGCTAATAGCATGAGAATGATGAAAGGGGAGCAAATTAATGTATGCGTGCGAGGGTGGTGGGATTATCCACCGCCATGCATAATAGTAATGACAAGGTACACGTTGTTCAATCAATCATAACCCAAAATATTAGGCCAACCAAAAACTTAAACGGTGGATAGTAAACCGATATGCCAATCTATTGCTTGACACCATGAATGTTCAACATAAATCAAACCCAAAGTTAAACATGCGCCAAGTAATAATTCAAACCATAAAATCAAAACCCAAATATTTAACCAACGCGCTATTGCATAACTTCAAACCATTTCCATTCAATATGAAATCGAAACTCATATGTTACCCATGCACTTGTTGCATAATATATAATCAAAGTTTATAAAACATTGTGACAAGGGATTTCATAAAATCGATAAGCCAAGAGCTTATAATAGTAAGGATCACATCATATAAAAACAAGATTAACCATGACCCCTATATAATCAAGTATAATTCATAGATTAACATGCTCAATGCCTTATCAATTAAATAAAAAATCAAGTTGCGCAATCAAAGTAAAAGTAGGTAAATGGACATAGTTTGAAAAATCACTCCAGCCACTTAATAACAAAACAAAGGTAAGTGCCTTTCAGAATATCAATGAAAAGATCATGAAAATTCAAATAAAGATGGAGGAGTTTTCACGCTTTCAGTCGTGAAAACTGAATCGAAACCAATTTGCAAGTGTCGCATGAAATGAAAATATCGTCTTTTTGCAAAATGCGACAAAAATTTGAAGTTGAAGAGACATAGGTGTGGGCAGCTTTTAAGGCAATTGAAGGAATTGAATTGGCTGCCAACAAATTGACATGGATAAAAAAATAACTTCAATTAGATAATAGAAATATAAACAAAATCTAAACTTATTGGGTATGGAAAGGGATAACTTTGCGATACACTTTGAGAAATATGGGACAGGTTGGAATTTAAAGAATTTGCTATTTGATATTGTAAGATTTTATCCATGCATTTGAGTAAAAACAACAATAAGTTTTTAAGAATAAGGAGACTTTAAGCGGAAAATGTATACTATGAAGTACTACAAGTCATGTGTATGCATCCTAAAAGATAATTTAAGATAAATATAGTAATTTTTTTTTTGTAAGTGAGTGTAGGAATGTATCTTATTGGAAATCTTATGATACAAAAAGTGGGGATCCTGGTCTACTTAGAAGGAAACTAGACCAGGGGGTCCCTAGTTGCACAAGTTGATAGTAACCAGGGCTGGTACTAGTCTGCCACCAAGGGAAACTAGACTAGACCTTCCATATCTAGTTTAAGAAAAAAAAATGAATAAATGAAGAGACTACAACATCCTCCTAAACCACAATGTGAAGGATATCTAAGCTAACCTGACAAATCCTATAATTACTTCCCAATCATTAAGCCAAAACTATGAAGTGTTTCAACACTTGGGGGTGCTCCTTCTCGCCATCCACTTGAATCTTGTTATCTTCCTTGTAAGAGGTTGTGTGCTTCTTCCTGAGTTGAGCTCGCATGTCGTGGTCATTGGCAGGTGTGATGTCCATGTGCTGGACATAGCATAGGTAGAGGTGGAACTGAGCTGCCAACTGCTCCAGCTTGAATTTTTGGTCCTTCTCTACCTATACTAACAGTTTGGTAATTGTTTTTAGACTGCTCATGCGACGCAGGATCTTGTCCAACATTTTCTTGTTTTCCCTGTTATCCTCCTGCCTAGTTTCTTCGACTTCTGAATTCACTTTCCCAATCATCATCTTGGTTAGCCAAGCCATCTCAACCGTTTTATGGTAGAGGTTTTCCCTGGGTTGTGTGGCACTTGGATTAGTTACCTAGTCCACTTCATGTACCACTGCATCCCACGCTTTACCTTTGTGCTTGTCCTTTAATTCATTTTCCCACTGAGTGATGGTTTCTTTCCCCTTCGATGCAACCAGAGTTTGGATGGTTCCCTCTGCATATTTTTCTTCCTGATCCTATCTTGTTAAACACCGTGAACTGTTCGGGAATTCCTTCCCAAGGGGGTTCCTTTTCCTGTGCATTTGCTTTAGTTGTGCCATCCTTCTTTGCCTGTTGCAGTTCTTGTTCTGGTTACTTGGCTTGCGCCTCACTTCATAAATATTCTTAATTTCCCTTCCCTTGTCTCTATAGTAATCCCTATTGTTGTGCTCCTTATGTTTACTTCTATTTTTGATGTCCCTCTTCTTATTGATCTTTCCCCTCTACGAGCCCGTCCTTTCAGTCCTCATTTTCCCGCGGCAGTGAGCCCGTTCATCACCTTTCATGTTAGGGCTCGTATGATATTGATGGGTCATCCTTTGAACCTATGCAGTCACTGTCCTTTCTCACTTGTTTTCCAACCGTGCTTCTTTTTGTGCTTGTACTTGGCCTAGTGGATCGATCCTAGTTATCAACCCCTCATGCCTTACATCTTTTGTTGCTTGCAACTTGTTGCCTGGCCTTTCACTTGTGCTTTCCACACACCTCTTACTAGCATGTTGTCCTCACTTTCGATCATTTGTCTGCTACTTATTGTGATCTTGCATGATAATTGGTGGCAGAGTGTTAGGCAATCATATTCTTCCTTGGGCCCACATACCTTTCGAGAGGCCTTGCGATGTCCTCCTCGATGTGACCTTCCATGCTTAAATTTCCTTCAAGATATTTTTCCGCAAGGTGGTTGCAGTCCATTCTGAGTTGCCCTCTTGGAATGATAATACATGTATCATCTAGTTTCAGGCCTTCCTTGTTGAACCCCTCGTTGGCGAGCCTATCCGCTAGAGAATTCATTGATCTGCACACCCAACACAACTCCAATGCATTCAAATATATCATATTCTCCCAGATTTTCTATAGGGAGTGTGCGAGGGGCTAGTTGCACTGGACCTTTCCCACTCTGGTGCCATTTTGGAGACTTTTCATCGTGTTGATAACCAGGGTTGAGTCATCTTCCACAATGGTGTTTGTCATCCTTTCGCGACTTAGGATTTCAAGGCCAAATTCCAAGGCTCCAAATTCCACCATCTTGTTGGTTGAGTTTCCCATGATGCCAGCGTACAATCAAATGATGTTTCCACCCTTGTCTCTAATCACTCCACCTACCCCTTCCACTCATGGATTTCTTTTTTTCGCCCCATCAAAATTCAGTTTGAGGAACCCTGATGGAGGGGGAGTCTAGTTGATGGATCCTTTCTGGATTTGCAGGTTTTGACCCTACAGGTATGATTTTGTGTCATTATTTTAGATGGAAAAAATCCAAGATGCATGAGTCCTGGTCTGTGAGTTGAGATTTCTCCATATTGTAGTTGCAGCTCTACACCATTTCTCTTATTTGAGATATTATTTCCTCCTTTATCCTTGCTGCCAGTATGCTTTCATTCCTGAAGATACCTCAGTTCCATTCTTACTAGATTTTCTAGATGATCATCCCCGAAGTTAGATTCCAACAAAGGTTCACCATTTCATTTTCATTGTATCCCTCATTCCAATTGTTTACAGTTGTGTTGATGTTCCCTTGAATCCTATTGGATTGGCGGAAGATGCCTAACGCCAAATCCCAAATCTCTCTCATGTAACTACATTCATCGAGGAGGTGATCAGTTGTTTCTTCCTTGACTTTACAGACATGGCAGCGAGAGGGACCTATCAAACCCTTTTATATGAGGGTCACCCAAGTTAGAATTCGCTTGTGTAGAAATAGCCATTTGAACATTTTTATTTTTGGCCATTGGGTTATTTTCCAAATATTTTCCCACCGTTGCTCCAGATTTTCGTGGTCCTAGCCTGCGATGTAATGTCGTGCTTATTTTAATTTGAATTCAACCCCATTTTTCCTACCCCACCTCAATTGGCCCTCTTCTTCTGAGACTCCAATTTTCCTTTTCCCCAATTCCTCCTCCACCTCTTTCATTATTGTTTCGATATAGGCTCTATTTTGAGGATTAAGTTTGTCCCAGATCCTCCATCTAGTGCTTCCATCCCTTTACTGCCAGTAATGATAGATTTGTATTTTTCCTTTCCCAATCATATCCTGTTGGAGCTCCTCCCAATCTAGATTTTCCATTCTTGGTTCATGTTGCAATGCGTCCTCCCAGAACCTTGTTTTTATACCATATAGTACTTTATTTGTAAATAAAAATCCAGATAACTTTTAAAGAATAATGGTATGCTTATTTAAGAAAAAAACACTAGTTCATCTATAACAATATAAAGCACCAGGGTGTTTAATTACTAATTGTGTTGGTTCTCAAGATTTCAATTAAATAAAAACTAATTGTATGATATTGATGCTCCAAAAATATTTATGCATCGATGATTTGTATAAACAAACACACTGATGCATTATATTAATAAACACATCGGTGTTTTGAATAAATTAAAAAAAAAACATGACTTTGTTTTTTTACAATTGAAAAATGAATGGGAATTTATTTTTTGAAAATCTAATTTCATAAATTCCTTTAAATAGTAAGAATCTATTAACTGTTTCATTATTTTTCTAAAATTTACAGGGGAGATATTTGCAAGAGAGACATACTATGGAACACTGTGGAGTAGCAACATACTTTGGAACAACATAATTATTCAGAAGATCAAAATTTCAAGGGTATGGTGATTCACTGAAAATCCTTTTCATGAAGTCCTTTAAATAATATTAAGTTATTCACTATTTCATTATTTTTCCAAAATTTACAGGGGCGATATTTGCAAGAGAGACATATCAAGGAGCATTGTGGAGCAGGATAATACTATGGAACATTAGAATTATTGAGAAGATCAGAATTTGAAGGGTATAGTGATTCATGCAAAACCCTTTTGGAGAAAAACATTATTCAGAAGATCATAATTTGAAGGGTCTTGTGATTCACTCAAATCCCTGCATAGTTCAAAATTTAAATTTTACTATTGATTTTAATAATAATTTTTTTTACAATTTGTATCCCTATTTAAATTTATTTTTTCTTTTTTGTAAATAAGTGTGTATATATTACCTTTCAGAGTCTATGATTACAGTCAATACAATTATGTCTTCCATACGAAAAAAACTATGTCGGATTCCATGTCAAGAAAAAATTATGGCTTTGAACTACCTAGTAGGGAAACTATTCCAGACCTCTCGAACGTGTAAGGTCTTTTGATAGAAAAAATACTAAAAGAGAACTAATAGTCTGCATAAACATTGTCAAAAAAACTAAAGGAGAACAATTGGTATGTATAAAAAAGATAATGTCATGCAGGGCCCAAATAAAGCAGTTGCTAAGCATGACAAAACTAAAAATTCTTCAAAACCTGAATACAAGACTAGCTTGGATAACTAGGAGGTTGAGCTTTGTTCCATAGAGGAATCACTCTAGTTGCTTCCATGATGTCTACATTAGCATCAACTGGTCTAGCTTCTGGAGTGAAAAAAGTGTGTAACAGGGTGACCATACTTCCTCGCGGTGGTCTATCATGTCCATCTTGAATTGAATGTCTACAAGGTCAAGTCAGAGCTCGGAGAATAATCTATGCAACATCAACACGGTGTCTATAAGTGTAGAGAAGTCCTTACAAATGGGGTTGGAAGCCTGAGGAGTGGTCTGAGGCGGAGGATGGGGCATGGGCGGGTGAGCCGACAGACTTGACGATGACGGGTAAATAGGAATTAGTCTAATAGTGGACCCAAGATAATTTCCTTGAAGGTCTAACCATTCAATCGGACATGACCAGGGTGAATTCTTAGGTGGGAGGCTTGCAGGACCTATAGATTAAAGCAAAGACGATGAGCCACCCAAATCTCTAGAATGCTGCCTCATATCCCTTTTTCTATTTTTTGATATTTTTGTAGGTGTTATGCCAAGAAACACCTCTTTTATAATGACCATGTTGGAATGTCATGCCCAGAAGGAAAAGAACCATAGCCAAACACAAGTGGAGTGCCAATAATGCAAAGAAGGAAAACACAGATATAGACCACTGTCCAAACCGATGAGACAAATTCTCACTTCCCAATTTGGAAAAGTATAAACTTAGTCTCTTGTACCAAGGTTTCTATGTTGGGAAGTGACAACATACAACAATTTCTTGAATCCATTAACATCGAGGTGATGCGAGGTGAGCACTTTGAGAGCCCATAGTATCGTCTTCATCTGAGTCGTGTGAGGTGGAGTTAAATAAGGGTGGGTGATTCCTTAATGCATGATACACAGTAGTATCGTGCCTATCCTCGCCACCTAACTCATGTGTTGAGGAAACCCCATATGGGGGTATCCCTATTTAATTTCAATTAACATTTAGATAAAAAAAAATCATGCTTACCTTAAACCATTGCTTCTTCTTTCTTATGTGACTGAAAAATTTATCCTTAAGTTTTAACTCTCTATATCACTTCACAATTAGGCATTTTCATTTTAGGAATTTTAGATTTAATGGGTTTGTGTTTCTATATATAAGACATTTGGCATGTGATCCAAACTATGTCGTCCCTATCACGTTTAAAAAAAAAAATTGTTTTTGGTTACCACTGCATCGATTTAACTATAAAGAATTGGTGTTCTTACTAATAAAGCACAACAAAAATGTTGTAACATAATTAAAAGAAACAATTCATTCATCGTAGTGTAGTTTGTTTGGTTATTTTTTCCGTTCATGTTATTTTTTTTGTTTTCTTTTTTTACTCTAGGCACAGTGTTGTTATTGATACATATCACACCGTTCTATTTTAAAATATATTTTTTTGTTGTTGATTTGTTTCCTATATCGAACACATTGGTGCTTTCATATTATTAAAGCACACTGGAAACCATTTTTTTTTGTAGCTAAAAATTATGTGATTTATTTATAAAATATATTTAATAACTACTATATTTAATAGTACATGTTGTATATTAATAAAACAATGTGTGAGAATAGTTCAAGTAACAAAAAATCTCATTGGCACAATGATAGCACATCCAAAAAAGCAAAAAAAAACAAGTTCTTTGTAAATTCTAAGCAAAATTAATATGTTTGAACTATGTGTAAGCTTAACTAATATGTATTGGTTAGTGTGTTTCATGAAAATCCACAAAATGAGGAAGCTCAATAAGATTCTTTGTGATCTAAGTGCAGAAGAGCATAAAAGATTCATGGAAAAATTGCAAAAGGTTTAATCATACGAGTGAAAAAGTATTATTCAATATGAGTTCTTTTTTGAATTTTCATTAATAATATACTGAACAATATTGCATAACATGTTTCAAACAATCTATTAATTCACATATGTTTAATCTTTTACAGGGACTAACAAAGAAGGAAACTAATTTCTTCCTTAAAAAATGAAATTTATAGAAAATGTAAATGATGATGAACTGTTTCTTAGCTCATCTGGAGTGGTGCTCGAGGTTAATGCAAGGGGGAATTGTTTTTACAAAACTATGAGGGATATAGTGGAATGAGAGTATAGACATACTTTCCACTGACAATACAAAAATAAATCCAATGATTCCAAGAACCGGGTTATATCTAAACTACAGGAAGTGTTTCCAGAGCAATGGTCAATGAGACCCATCATACTTGCAATAGCAAAAATATACAACAACAAAAAATAATCATTCAAAAAGTAATATTCTTAAAAATGTTTTTCTAGAATATGTATACATTACTACAAAGAATTCCTTTATTAATATTGTTTTTTTTATATTTAGTTTGAACATATATCAATATAAAAATAGTTTATTTTCATGTTACCTTTCTAAGGAATATTATGAAAATACCAAAGGATCAACGAGCTCGTATCCAAAATATGCCAGTAGGAATGTCCAAAAAACTGTACAAGGAGATGGTCAAATAAATGAACATAATTGCATCGCAGAAGGAGCCATATCAACAACAACATGATTCACATGTATGAAATCATTGAATTTTTTTATTAGATACATATAAATAAATAATTTAACATTAAATATTATTTTTCAAGTATTTTCTTGCAGAAAAATAAAATAAAAATAAAAATAAAAATAAATAAATGGAATCCATTCAGTACATAAAACATGATGATAAGGGAAAAGATGGTTGATAGAAAAGTTTGAGTAATTTTTATTTCCTTATAAAAACTTAATATTTCATTTTTGTATATTTTAAGTTGTTTTAGAACAACCATCCTTGAATATCTTCAAACAGGTGCTAACATACAAAGAAGAGTCATTGAAAGAATTTATTGACATTGGGTTAAGTATGGGTTGTGAGTATATGTTGGCATATCAGAATTTAATTGTGAAATTTTTAAGTATCTATGTTGTTTTACTTCTCTCATTTTATAATTAATGGAACAAAAAAATTCCTTTATATTAAATCTATGATTTATTATGGGGTATAAAACTTGCAGGAAAAAAAGTATGGAAATGTGCCAACATAAGAGTTGTTGAAAAAAGTTATGAGATTTGGTTTTGAAAGAATGTGTATCTTTCACGACTCAATTCTTTCTATTGTACATCACTTTTCAGTTTACATTCATGTATATTATTTATTTCAATTTTCATTATTCTCACCAATATAGATACACTCATTACACTTTATTTTTATTTTTGTAGATGGAACTTGAAGAAGAGGAAAATAGTCAAGGAAATAAAAAAAAATAATTTGACCAAATAACTCAAATCATGGAAGTAGCTCGAGCACTAACAACAATTCCAGCAAAGAATGGTGATCAATATATTTGGATATCAATACAACTTGTTGTATTTTTTGAAATAAATGTTTGTGGAAATCTGACATTTTGTTTAATGTATTGGACATATTGTCCCAATTGAAAGACAAAGGTTTGCCATTAAGTTCCCCATTTTGTATGAAAAATAGCCTCTTACTCATATATAATAAAATATGTTTTATTGTATTCTATTGTGTTGTTCAGTCTCACTACGAAATGTTATATCACTGACTAAAAATATGGATAATTAAATATTATAATGAAGAGATGTGAAATATGATGATATAAAAAATTAATCTGGAAACATCATATCCAAATTCACTACTGGAAATTTAATTTATATGAATACTATTATAAGATATATGTTAATTTTTTTATGAACAATGAAAGTAAAAAACAATAATAATTTCACTGTCATGGGTCCATGTTTCTAAAAAGAGAAAATCAACACCAATGCGTTTAATGCTAAAAATAATCGACGTTGTAATTAAATGTGCATTGATGTTGTAGTAATACAATGAACCAACATCGATCATAATATTATTTTAGCAACAAAAATTGTAATAATGAAAATTGGCCTTCTGGTGCATTTAATTAAAACGGTGCACCGATGCTTTTGTATCAAACTTTTGCATCGATGCATTCAAAATTCCATGCACCGGTCAGGTTTGTCTTGTAACGAAATGGTGCATGGTATTATAGATTTGACCGATGCATTTTTATTATTAAAGTATCGGTGCATTATTATTTAGAAGAGAACCGGTGCCCCTATATTTTTTTATTGCCCAGTGATTTCGGTGAAATGTAAGCACCGGTTCTTTAAGTTTGAGAATGCACCCATGCAAATACACCATGAAGCACACTTCCTAGAAAAACATCTTCTAAAACCTCCGGCTACCCATATTTTTTTAGTTATAATGAATTTCCATTATAATCTCCACAAAAATATACCCTACCAAAACATATGTTTTAGCAGAGGTTTTTTTGACAATTTTTGCCAATTTTGTAACACTAAAAACCTCCATTACAAGGTCTTTTCCTTGTAGTGTTACTTGATCCGGATTGGATCATTATAATATTTTTTGTATATCTCAATTATTTCATAGTGGAAAAATTGAAGGAATCAACTTCCAGGGTCATTTTAGTGGTAGGTCCCAGTTTGAAAAATTGGGGTCTGGAACCTTTCAGAGCCATTTTGAGGCATTAGACGACATTTGTTTTAGGTTTTGGTGTCTATAACTTTTTCCCACCACCTTAAAGGTATTCTACACTCCAATACCTTTCCAATGTTGCATATTGTGCATCAATCAGAGTTCATATGAAAAATTTATGCCTCCCACGAGTTGACCTATCGTGTTTATCACCATGGTATGAGAGGATGCCACGTTATCCCCCATTACTCATGCATACGGGGATAACCACGTGAGGGATTTAAAGAATATTATAGAAGGTTTAAATCCCTACCATAGTTGAGGGTTGAGGAATTCAAAAACCTATCCATATATGAATATTTAGCTATGTTAAATACCGAGTCATTAGGAGGAGAAGGGGGTCGCTTCTATGTTATTGTATTTTGTTCCATAGAATAGAAGAATTGTTGGGAGTGGTAAATTAGAGAGAATAACAGAGGGGGTTAATTTTTTGTAGCATCCTAACAAACCACAAGTCTTAGGTAACTCCATAGAGAGTGCCTTCTCCTTTCTACTTGCATTATTTCCATACCAAAGAAAAGAGAGAAGAACATCCTCACCTCATAGTTGGGTTTTCTCCCATAAGATTTTCCTTGAGAAAATATTTGTGTTATATTAGGATGGTGTGTTATTTTACTTTATTGTTCTTTATTTTCTTAACTTAATCTATTTCATGCATAAGAAAAAAATTAGTAACTAAATAATTTTAAAATCTAAAGGAACTTAACCTTCAATGTCTATATTACAATTTTATTTATCAGATCTATTGTATCGAACAGTTCTAGTAGAATTCCATGAAAATTTCCATATCATATTGGTATCAAAGTAGGCTTTTTATTTTGGGTATTTATGGCAAGTTGAAGGATCTAGGAATTGACTTAAATAGAAGTCATAGAAACCCTATCCATTGTGGATGATTTTTTTCATAACAACTCTTGATATCCGATAGAAGGGAGGTTAGAGAAGTTGGAAGCACAAGTTTCTGACATGAGTTGCAATATGAACTTCCTCATGGAAGCTCTAGTGATCAATATCGGACCCTTCGAAGATGATATAGGCTCTAAATCAAAGATCAGATTGAAGGGGAAATTGGGAGATTAGTAAGACTCGGGAAAGGATTCACGGAAATAATCTAAGAAAGAGCATTTGAGTTAGAGTGCCATGAACCCTTCACGGTCCCTATTCAAGATGGAAGAAAATGTGGACATAAATTCGTACCAGTATTATATCAATGCATTAAAAATTAATCATTAGTTGCAATAACTAGAAGTTTATTTTAACATTCACCATATAGATGAAAAGCATAAAATATCAATTGCTAGATTGAATTTAGAGGGGCATGATTTAACTTGGTGTGAGATCCATACGGAAAAAAATAGGCTAGAGGGTGATTAACCAATAAATAAGTGGGAGGACTACAAAACCATCATGAAGTCCCAATTCTACCATATCAAGTGTGATGTAACCATTTTTGGAATTTCCCTGCTTGCAATTGGAGGTGACCTTCGAGGTTTATTCCAGCAAGACGAGAGGGTTAAATGGAGCTTAAAAGTGGGATAATAGGGTTTTATGGAATTATATGAGGCCAAACCTATCCCATTTACCCTATTTCATCATCAATTTCATTTTTTCACAGTTCCTTCTTAGTTCCATGGCATTCTGACGATTCCCATAATTTGGGTTATTATTGAGCATAATTTAATTAAATACACTAATGGTGTTATTCAGATCATATTTTATGAGGGAATACCTTAGTTTAATATCTCGTTGGAATCACAACAAAGAGATATAAAGTTTAGGATGATGAGAAAGGGGCTTCCAACATCTGAAAATGTCTTAAATCCAATTAATCACTTTCCGACATTAAGAAGTGAATTAATTAACTGATTATTTAATGTCACAGGAGTGGGAAATTAATATATTTTTAAAAAAGGTGACAATGAGTAATTGGAAAAAAGATTCCTAAGAGACTATTGAATTAATAAAGTCACTTTAACTTATTAAAATGGCAAAAAGGTCACAAAAGGGTCAATGAGAGAATAAAATGAGAATGAGGGGCACCCTCTCTTAGGATGCATATGTTATTTTCTAAAAATTAAATTGAGAGAGATCTTGTGGATTTGGCTCTTATAATGAAAAACCCTAGAGAGAAAAACATTGGTCTTGGTGGTGAGACCATCCACCCTAGCTAGTCATAGGGAAGAGATCATTCATATTTCTTCAGTGTGATTCATGTGGATCAATATTTTATCTTTTAGAAGTGAATTTTTCCTCACCATATGGATCCACATCCTCAGGAGTTGTGGGTGGAGGATGAGAAAGGAGAGTCTAGTTTTGGTGGTGATGGTGCACATGAATCCCATAATTTGACAGGTTAGTGTACGATAAGTAAATATTTCATGGCATAATCTAGTGAGTCAGTTGTTTTTTATAGGAATATTATTCTTATATATGAAAACAAATCATAGAATCTATTATGTGACATCCCATACCACTTGGATAAAATTGAACAAAGTCCCTTCGAATTTTGTGATTTGGAGGATCAGTTATTGGTCACACAGAAAATTGTGAAATTGTTGACAAGGGAAGATGGTGCTCATAATTTCATTGAAGGTATTATGTGGAAAAATTAGATATAAGAGAGACAAAAAGGAGTTGGAAAATGAGTGACTAGTGCTCAATTGTGCATAATCAAAGAAAAACTAGAACAAATGAAATAAAATTACTTGTAGTTGTTCATGTATAGCGACCTTACTCTCAAGGTCATTGAATACAATGAAAGGGAGGTTGAATAGATTTGTTACCAATTGAGTTTTACACGCTCCTCATCACTTACAACAAAGAATCCATCATATTTTTCACTCATGACACATGAGGGAATGAATGGACCCCATGATTTGAGGGAGGAGCCTCTTGTGATGATCCTGCACGAGGAGAATTCAAAGTGGTAGGTGCTTGAGGAGAGGTATAACACAGAGGGTTTTGACTATGTTCATATTTTTCATTGTGGCGATCATGAGCCATTTATTTTGGAGAGCCCACTAAAGGATCAAGGCATAGCTATGAAGGAGATAGTTGAGCACACTCCTTGTAGACCCTCCCACAAGGGAGTTTATGAATCCATGGACTGGGTGGACATGTATATGAAAGACATGGGGACACTCTAGGATGTAGGTTTAGGCATTATCTATAGAGTGATGGATATAGTAGTGCCTACATGATACAGGATGGTACAAGATGGCTCAATGATCTAAAATTGTGTGCAGGGGTATTCATTGGAATTTGGTATTGTGTAGTGGAGTTGTGGGGTGTTTCCTCCAGGGATACCTCATGAAAGATTACTTGAGAATACTATTGATTTGAGGTTACCAAAGATCGACGAGTGGATGGGTGAGACCAAGGGAGAAACATAACCCTTGATGATGAATTTACATTTGGAATATCATTAGATGAGGTTCAGGGAGTAGGATAATTGCAATTCTACTTCCATATTTCGTTATTATTTCTTGGTCATGCCATTACGGTTGACAAACACACTACTCACTCTCGAGTCTTGCAGGAAGTAGAAGAGGAATATATTTCTATTATTTCATTTCCTCATTATATACACGATGAAATGGGAGGTTCACCTATGTCACTTGGATGTGACATGTGACATAACTTCCATGACAAGGGTCTTTCATTTGGACCATATTATCACTGCACATAGTGCACAAGAGGATATATAGACTATATCAGATTGGTTCATAGAGGTTTTATAAGGAATTAGGAGTGAAGGAATTCCAATTTGATGGTGGGATCCTGACATTCATCGGAGTGATGTATTGTTTCAGATGATGAGGATGATCAACAGGGTTGTGTCAGTGATTGGTTTGTGTCATTGTGGGGAGATTTTGAGAGGAGTTGTTGATATTTACTCTATATGGTGAGGTGTATGTCCTCTTATGATACCCATGATTGATTCTATCTATGGTTTGGTATACTTTGAATTCACTCAGATGCCTGGGCGAGACATGATCTAGGAAATTGAGTTTGGTCCTTTCATGGATTTGAGATTGGGGGTCTAGGAGAGGAAAACACAGTCTGATAATGGTGATCAAATGGTTATGACCATAGGGGGGCAATGTCAGCATGATGGTTCATTTTAGAGGTTATCATGGGACCTTGGGACTACATAGTTTGACAACTTAGCATTCGATACAGATGATATGACCAATTTTTTATTTCTAGAGTTTTCCCTTATGATGCTTAGGATTGGATGCATGGAGGAGTGGTATTTTGAGTAGTTGAACTAGTTTGTGCATCTTATGATTGCATTTATCAAAGCTATTCATGGTGAGTTTTTTTTATCACCGTGCATATCAGTGGTGTGAGTTGAGAGTGGGAGAACATGTTGATAGAACATTGGAAAATAATGGGTGCGAAATATTTGTCCAGTTAGAAGAGTTTACACACTTCTCGACAATATCCTCACAACATTGGATGACGCAGGTGACAGAGACATCCAATGGAGAGATGTTTAGAGTCTATGAGTAGCTCAGAGTTATTTCTAGTGATCAAAACATGCTTCCCTATTTGATATTCGTTATCAAGTATGGAAATGGATTTCCATGCCGTGACATCACCTGGAAACTTATGCACACTATTATTCATGCTAGTAGGTATATCCCTTACATTTTTTTCAGCTTGGAGTTCCAGGAGAGGAGGACACTGTCTTGGAATTATGGTTGAATGATTATGATTAGAGTGGAAGAACGTTAACATGCTGGGTCCTTTATGAGATTATCTTGGGAGCCATAGGATCTTAGTATTAGTCAATACAACAACTAACATAGAGACACAAGGCAAGATTGTTTTTCATGAGATTGGATCCCTAGTAGAGTAGTTCTTTGAGGGGTTGATAAATTTGTTGTAGTATCAAGTTTCTCTACTTATCAATAGTATTCAAGAGGTTTCTTATGCCAATACCTTGAAAAACCGTGTGTTAAGCGAAAGATGCTTCATATCGCCCAAGGTGGTTTGGGACCGTAGTATCATTTTCAGTTTCAGTTTGTTTTATTTGATCGAGTGTCTAGTTGTGATGGTATTTGTTGAGGAGAAGCAATATTTGGGAAGGGTAGACTATGATGTCCCCATTTTTTGAAATTCCCTCCTTTGCAGTTGGAGGTGACATTTGGGGTTTATGCCAACCTAACTAGAGGGTTAAATGAAGTTTAACACTGGGATCATATGGTTTGAGGTAATTATATGAGGCCCAACTTTGCCCATTTACCATATTTCATTGTCAGGATCATTTCTGCATAGTTTGTTCTTGGTTTCATAGCATTCTGATGATTCTTGTAATTTGGGTTATTATTGAGCATATTTTAATTAAATACATTAATGGTGTTATTCATATCATATTATCTGAGGGAATACCTTGGTGTAATAGCTCGTTGGAATAGGATGAAAGGATATAAAGGTTGGGATGATGAGAAAGGGGATTCTACCATCCATAAATGTCTTAAAAACAATTAATCACTTTCCGAAATTAAAAAGGGAATTAATCAATTGATTATTTAATGTCATTTGACCATGCAATTAATCTTTTAAAAAAAAGGTGACATTGAGTAATTGGAAAAAAGGTGCCTAAGTGACTATTGAATCAATAAAGTCAACTTAAATTATTAAAGGGGTAAAAAGAATGCAAAATTTTCAACGAGAGAATACAAAGAGAATGAGGGGTGCCCTCTCTTAGGATGTATATGCTATTTTCCAAAAAAGAAATTGAGAGAGATCTTGTGGCTTTGGCTCTTAAGATGAAACACCCTAGAGAGAAAAAGATTGGTTTTGGTGGTGAGACCATCCACTCTAGCTGGCCATAGGGAACATATCATTCACATTTCTTCAATGTGATTCATGTGGATCAATATTTAATATTTTGGAAGTGAATTTTTCGTTATATGAGAGTGAGTTCTCTTTGTGGTGACTGATTTCTAGTGGTTTTTGGGTCATTTTATTCATATATGTTGAGTTCCCATAGTGTTGTCGAATTTAGTGAACAAGGGGTCACTTTATTGGATGAAGAGGTTGAATTTCACTGGATGGGAACATTTCTTTCTTGCTACATGAATTTGTTTCTTACTGGGCACTTCCCTTTGAGGATGGGCACATTGTCTTGGAGGATGGGCACAATTTTATTGAAGGATATTATTTTTTTTGTAAATAAAAAAGTTGTATTTATCGATTAATTCGTTGTCGATATACAAAAATGATATGTGTCACAGGCTTTCCACCTATTCTGCCAAACTAGTGGAAACTAAAACATGTGGAAACTATTTATACTTTCAGCCAAAGATAGAAACCGCCACTTGCTCCACCATTTAGCTAGAAACCAGAGAAAGTGGTAGTTGGTGGTGTTGACAGTTATGTCTAGACATATATTCAAAAGCTGATAAGTCAAACTAAATAGTAAACTAAACACAAAACTAGCACATGAAGACAATAACAAAACTCAATGTCCATGTAAGTGAGGCGGAGAGGACTAAGAAACTTTAAACATTAGGAGGGCTATGAGAACAATGGAACTTTCCATCTGGAGAGTTGGTATGAGGACTGTCGTCACTGGGTATGAGTACAAAGGGTTGCGCGTAGGTCAGTCTCCTCTTCTTGATCGACGCATTCCAGAAGGCGTCGAACAACATGTCGATACTGATGCTAATAAGGATATTTTAGTGGAGCTACTCCATCATGTATCCCCTCATCTAAAAAATGAGCTCCAATTTCTCCGAGTTGAAGATACTAGGTGGAATTTGGTTGCAATATGAAACTAGGTTGATCAATGGGGGAACAATAGGGCAGTCCATCGTGGGGAGTGTTTTCTCATGGACAATGCAAGTGGCACCTTCCATGGCTATCGCTGGATATGTAGCTGCATTGTTGGTGTTGGGGTTGTCTTGGGCATCTGAGATCATATAGAGGAGGGACTTTGGTGGAACCTAAATTGGTTCCTCCAATATTTGTTCCTCCATGAATTCCATTGGAGGTGTAGTCGACTTCGTGATTAGATGCATTCAGGCTATAGATAATTCCCTCTCCAAATTATGCAAGTGTCTCTTCCTTGTAGCATAACAGTACTAGGAGGGTCCCTACCTGGGTTTCCCTCTCTCTCTCTCTTGAAATGAGAGATCATGGAGGCCAGATAAGTATGAGAATGAGGTCAGAGAAGTATGAGAGGACTAGAGCTAGATCCTCGAGAAAAGGAAAGAGATAGAACACATAAGCAGAATGGTGAATGTCATGGCCAAGATGAAGAATTATCCGAGGAGATGACAAGATTTTTCATCTTCCCTCTGTACCTATCATCATCCCCCTGCAATTATTTAGTGAGGGAACCATTAATCCTATGTAGGGGAGTTGTCCTCCCTCTGTCTGTGAGTGTTTATGGCCATCCTCCATCCAAGAATGGGCTTTGTGGTAGAGACCGACCATACTTATGGAAATATTTGCATGGGGGTTGTTTCACCTCCCCTTGGCTACGTGAAACCCCATCCAAGGGAGGATACTCTCTTCGGGCTAGATCGAGACATTTGGTAAATAGCCTAGGAGGTTGGGAGATGCGAGCATCCAATTGGATCTACTCTTCTTTTGAGACCTCTCCCTTTTTGGCCAAGAAATATGAAATTTTGTTGGCATCTCTTTTCACATGTGAGGGGATAAGTGTGAGACGGGGCTAAAGGAGGGACCTGAATTCTTCCAATAATCCTAGTAATATCCGTATTGGTGAAATTTCCAAGGGGTGTGAACCATGGATGATTTTGGATATAAGATGAATAATTACCTGGGAATCCCCTTCCACTATGAGTTAAAATATGTTGTGACTAATTGTTAGATTAATCCCCTTGATAAGGCTCCAGTGTTCTGCAGTATTGTTTGTATTGAATCCTATATATCCTGCTAAGATGTGTAAACATATCCCCTCACTGTCTCGTAGTACTTCTCCAAAACCCACCATCCCTGCATTACCCTTTGAAGAACCATCGAAATTAAGTTTGACAAATCCAGGAGGGAGAGGGGACCAAGTGTTCTAACTATAGGAAATTTTGACTTGGCGAATAAAATTCTCTCAAGGATCCTCGATGAGATTTGTCTTCCAGGCATGTATGATGTGACTTTATGATGGATTACACTTTAAATATTCTTTATTCCATTTCTTTACTCTAGTTGTTTCCCAAACAAGGTTGAGGATCCTTGTCCAAGTAGGGTGTATGGGGGACGAAGTGGAGTGGAATATTATTTTGTTTCTTTCTTTCCAAACTTTCCATACTAAGAAGTCGGGTAGCATTTGCTAGATGCAATCTAGGATTGGGTTTTTATAGGAGATAAAATCCCAATTCTCAAAGGTTCTTACAATGTTATCACGTTTCCTGTTGGATCGACACACTAGTCGTGATTCCATATCCCAAATGGATTCACTATGGTTACATTGATTTAGGATTTGTTCCATTGTTTGTTCCTATTTTTGATAGAGGAGGAATATTGAAGGGCCCACGAATACTCTTTTTCTTAGGTTGTCCCATGTGAGAATACATTTTTCAGCAATTAACCATAGAAATAGTGAGACTTTCGGCCAAAATTTTGGATTCCAAAGTTTTCTCCATATGTTCTCTTTTGGTTGCATTTGGTAGTTTTCCCGGAGATGGTAAGACTCTTTGACTGAGAAGTTACTTGTTGGAAAGTGGCCCCATCTAAGGATGTTTGGGCCATTTGTGATGCATATTTTTTGTTGATTAGCATAGTCCCTCCAGGCCTCCATGTTTGTTCCCTCCTGTATGTTTAATTCATGGTGTTGAGTTTACCATATGCCCCAAGGGTGTTGTGACGATTTTTCCTTCCAGATATATTTTACATGAAGAGAGTTTGTTGATTGCATCTACTGATGGAGGGGTATGATAGCTTCTATGGAGGATAAGGGTGGTCGTTGCTACCAAGAGTCTTGCCAAAATAAGGAGTGTTCTCCATTTCATATCTCTAATTGCGAACGTTTATGTATGAGTGGTCTATTTCTACAAGCTATGTTCCAGATCTTAGAACCATGAATCTAATCATTAAGTCTGATGAGAAGGTCATCGCTGATATTAGGTGCATATTTTTGTTTCCAGATTATTTCCCATAGTTCTGTGGTATTCTTAAGCTAGTGCCACCAGATGTTTCCCCCCATTAATCGATTGATTTTTCCTAGATCCTTAAGACCCATCCCACCTAGTGATTTGGGCCAACAGATTTTTTCCTAGCCTACGAGTGGCCACTTATTATCCGGTTGATGAATATGCCACATAAATCTTTGCAAGAGGTTTCTGATGGCTCTGATGATAGACTGAGGACATGATAAGGCGGTGAAGTGGTAAGTCAGCAAGGCCTAGAGCATGAATTTTAGAAGAACAGGGCAGGACAAAAGGTTTAGTGATATGAAGGTCCAATTGCTTAGTCTCTTAGATATGGAAAGCAGTAGGTTGTCCTAGGAGATATTTTGAGTGGCTTCTCCCATGAGGGGAACACACAGATAATTGGATGGAAGGGAGTTCTTGGAGATGCACAAAACTCAGAAGATATGGTTTTGGATTTCCATTGGGGTGTTGAATAAGTAGAGTTGTGATTTGTCAAGTTTTAGGGAGTCTTCTAATGCGTCAACGAAGTATATGAGGATGATTTTAATATTGTTGTCCTCCTAGGAGGTGGTGGTGTTAAACAACATTGTGTCATATACAAATTGACTCTAGGAGAGAGATAGTTGGAGGTTGTGGAGAGATACACCCTTGAGGGAGCCATCCTGTACAAGGATTTGATGTAGCGCCCAAGGCCTTATGTCATTATGAGAAAGAGAAAAGAGGAGAGGGGATCCCCTTGTTGAATTCCTCTGGTGGGAGAAAAGGGTCAATAGGGCACTCCACTGAAAATAATGGAGAAGAAGGTTGAGGATGTGAGTTGCATAATCTAGGTTACCCATATGTTATCAAAGCCAAAGGCTTCAAGGAGGGCCAAAGGCTTCAAGGAGGGAGAAAATATATTTCCATCTTATTTTATCAAAAGCCTTAGAAAGGTCAAGTTTGTTGAGAATACTTGGGGCTCACATTGAATTAAGTCAGTGTATGACCTCATGTGCCAGGATGACATTGTCCATGATTTGAAACCCTTCCACATAGCATAATTTCTCTTTGGAGATGATGAAGAGAAAGATCGGTTTGAGTCGAAGGGAAATAACTTTCGTGATGATTTTGTAGATTACACTGCATAGTGCTATTTGTCAAAATTGTTTGGGATATATTAGCCTTTATTCCTTTTTCATTGGAGTGAGAAAGGTGGCGTTCAAGGATGAAAGAACTTGCCCATAAGTTTTGGATTCCTCAACTACTTGCCAAACTTGTTTCCGGTTCAACGACCAACAGTAGTGGAAGAATTTTGTTGTAAATCCATCTAGCCCTGGGGATTTTCTTGGGGGCATCTCTTTAATTGTTTGATCCACTTCCTAATGTGTGATTAGTTGGGTCAATGATTCATTCTGTTCTTTTATGACCAGGGAGGGCATGTGCCTGGTGATATTGTGAATAATAGGTGTTTGATCCTTTATGGGTTCAGTGATAATATCTTTATATTAGTTTGTCAATTCCTCTTCTATGCTTCTGTGATCTAGGATGGGGTTTCCCTCGTTGTCATCTAGTTGAGTGATTATGTTGATGTATCTCTTGTGCACCATGGATCTGTGGAAGAACTTAATTTTCTTTTCCCCTTCCTTGAGCCATTATAGTCTTAATTTATACCTCCAGATTATCTCCTATTCCTTGTGTTTCTCTTCTAGTTCTACATGTAACTAATATTCCTCCTTTATCAAGGTTGTCATTCTTTCCCCTGCAATAAATACATGTTGCAGAGCTTCTAAGTGTTTCACGATTTCCTACATCTTCTATAGTATATTTCCAAACAATTTTTATTCAAGTTCTTGAGTTGTTCTTTGAAGTTTTTTAATATTTGTTGGAATTTATACATACATGTGCCATGGTATATTTCTTCCTTCTTCCACTAAGATTTGGAGAGGTTTTGAAAGTCCAGGTGGTTGATCCAAAACTTCTCAAATCTGAAGGGATTAATCTTGGGCATGGTGCCAGTGTCTAACCAGAGAAAAACTGGCCAATGATCTCAGCCATATTTTGGGAGAATGTTGGATTCAATGATTGAATCATGTAGAAATAGTGATTCGGAGATAAGGAAACAATCTAGTCTACTTACAACATGTTGGTTCCCCGATTAGTGATAGGACCAAGTGAAGATACCATTTCTATTTTTTATGTCTTTAAAATTTAGTTGAACGATTAGAGTTCTTAACTTACCACTATCCTGATCCATCCCCTTGGTGCCTCCCATCTTTTCCTCCATTGTAAGGATGATGTTGAATTTGCCTCCTATCAACCAATGTGTTGATCTCAGTAGTGACCTAATTGCAGCTATTCTTCCAAGGAATAGTTCTTTGTCTTGATCACTTTGTGGCCCATCAATATTCGTAATAATCCCATCTTTGTTAGAGAATATGGCCCTGAAGTGAGTGGTGAGTGTGCCCATTGTGGTGAAGGGTTAGTCTGTGATGAATCTAGCAGGGTTCCATTAGATTTCTAGCCCCCCTGTAGTCCCATTTGAGTCTGCATGAATGGAGTTGCAGGTCCTCCAACAACATTGGAATATGTCCTTCGCTTCATCCCGACACATTTTGTTTCCACTAAGAGGATAATGTCTAGATTCTCTACACAAATGTTGTCATAAAGGGTCCTTTGTTTGGACCTTTCATTAATCCCTCTAATATTCCAAGTGATGATATTCATCATGATGATTTGGGGGGTGGATTAAGGTACCCTTTTGTGAGTCTCTATATTTTCCCTGAATTGAGCATGTAGTTTTCTAGATCTTTGATGAGTTGGTGTGCATATGTGTGGCTCTGATGCTTGCTTTCGTGGGAGGCACGTATTAACTGAGAGGTTGTATCTGAGGATATCCCTAATCTTGAGATGGATCCTATGGTAGACTCAATGAAAACTTTATGCACTTTCCTGAGTTGTTCTATTGGGATGGTTTGCAACTCTTTTTCTTAAAGGAATCCTCCAGTTTCTCCACATCCATATCCACCATATCTTGTTAATCTAGTTTCATTATAGTATCCCCCCCATCCTCTAGCTTGTCCACATTTTGTTGGGCTGCTGGCATGTTTCTTGATGTTTTTCTTTGGATGATTCTATTTGGTGCTTGAATTATCCTTTTTTTTTCCTAGATGTCGTTCTTGTGTGAATTTTTTACATCCTCTTCCTCTGTGAGTTGGTTGAGTATGTCAAATGAATTACTGGTGGAGATTTTTTGAGTTCTTTCTTGATTTTTTTTTCTGGGGGGTTGTTTCTTCCTACATGTAACCATGGTATAGCCATCCTTTTTCTTCTCCTCCCTTGATTTTGGGGTTTGAGTGTTCAAGGGATAGTCACAAAATATGTGGCTATGCTCATGACATTTTATTTAGTGGAAGGGGATGTGCTCATAGTCCATGGTTTGATTCCAGTCTTCATCCTGGTATTCTAGGGTTACTAAAATTCGCAATGCCTTCGATATATCCATGTAAACATAGATTAGGGTGTAGGAAGTGTATTTCCTCTTCTTTGTTTCCTTGGAGGATTTTACATATCTTCTCATTGTGTTCCCTATTCCCATCAGAATTTCCTCCAGCATAAATTCCTACGATAGAGAATATAGTATGATTCAGATTGGTGCCATGGTGAAGTCCTCTTTCTCTGGGATAAAATGATCCATCCAGAACCTAAGGAATACCCCTACAGAGTTGTAGAAGTATGGCCCATTGTCAAAAATATCTTCCTTCTCTTTTAAACTATAGAGGATGATTGTAAAAAACCTCTTAGAACTAAGTTTCATTTTGTATCCTCCTTTGGGGTTCCACCAGTATTTGATCCATTGCATGAGGTCCCTTTTGGATGAACATAGACCCAGAAAATTGCCTATGAGAGAATTCTCTCTCATGAAATGGGTGTTTTCCCCAACCTTGGTTGAGCTGATGGTGTACCTCGGCGGTTTGTCCGATTGGGGAATGCATTTTTTTGGTTCCCATCCATGATATGTGTTTGTATGAGACGTGCATGGTTCCACTTCCATTTCTTTGCTAAATATATATTCCTTGTCTAAGAGTTGTTCTCGCAAGTGGGGCGATGATTCAAAGGAAGGGTACTTAGTTTTCATTCCTTCTTGGTCATTCACGACCACATTCCTATAAGAGTGGGGTTCACCCCCCCCTTCCTCAGTTCATCTTCAGATATCAATAGTGTCGGCCTAGTGAAGCACAATGGACTTAGGTGTAAAATATCCATCTGTGGGAGGATTTTTGTGCATGCAGGGATAGGGTTTTTGGGTCACAGACAAGGTCCTTTCAAGAGGAACCAAGAACACCTTTCTTGAAGGATATTACAGCTGAGATGTGGTACTTGTTTTCTGAGAGAAGGGTCTACTAGTGGGTCATTTTATATAGATATGAAGTGGAGATAATTTTGGGAATTCAAGTCACCTTTGTGGGTCTAATTTCTACCAGAATTGGATACGTATCTTTCCTTTAGACTGATGTGTTGGATTACTAAGAGGGGGTGTGAATCAGTAATAGAGAAATAATCCTTTTTAACCAAAATATGAAAGTGTTATATCAATGTAAAATTATCATCCAATAGTTACAAAGTAAACAAATAATGAGCAAATGAGAAATCATACACATACATATTACACCAGTGTTTTTACGTCGAAACCCAAAGAGAGAGAAAACCACATAATCATTTTTCTTATATGTCTTTAATAATTACATTCATTGGAAGCACCAACTTCCTTTGTTTTCCATATGCAACTAGAAGGAGGATCCACCTCCCCATCTTCTCAGGTTACAACCTAAAGGAAGCTCCAACTCCCCAATTCTCTGGCTACAACCACAAGGAGGCTACAACCCCCTAGTTTCTTAGGCTACAACCTAAGGAATCTTCAAATCCATAATTCTCTATCTTCAACCAGAAGGAGGCTACAACCCCCTATGTTCTTTGGCTACAAACAGAAGGTTTCTACAACCACCTTTCCTTTTCTTGTCCAACCTCCCTGACGTAGAAGTAGAATGATGGAACCACTGTCACACTATCATTGTGAGATATACCATTGTAAACCTATACCAATCAACCTGTAATCAACATGTACCATAAAAAAATGCGTCAACCATGCACCAAGCCTGTACAAATTGTAATGACCCTTGATTATTAAAGTATAATTAATTTAATAAAATAATCCTAAAAGATTAACTAAACTGTATTTATGTCTTAAAATAACATTTCTAAAAGATTATTATTAAATAGTGGTTCATGAGGGTTAATGATTGATTTAATTATTAATTAATTCACTAATTAATAAAGTATTAAATAAAAGGGTGTAGAATAAAATATAACATTTAAATCAAGTTACGTATACAAGAAGGGATCAGATAAGGATCCCGAGAAGATAAACAAATTAATGAGAATGGATAAGGGTAACTAAATGGAGGGATAAGGAATTTAATGCAAGGTGGAGTGTCGGTGAAGGGGGAGGATAAGGAAGGAAGGAAGGGTTGGAGGGGATCATTCTACGGGGGAATTGTTTTCTTGCTATGGAGAGAGAGCCGAGAGGGGCTGTGAGATGGGTGTGCTCAGATTGAGGCACGGGTTTTGTTGGTTGTGACATATTTATCAGGAAGGCACTGGGTTGCTAGAGGTAGATATCCTGGAGCTATGTCGTTTTCCTAGTTGGCAGGGTGGACAATAGTTTTGGGCAATTTTTCTATGTTTGCAACAGGATCGGGCTGTGTAGCAGGTAGAAGGAGAGAAGAAGCAGCAAGGCAGCTGGCAACAGAAATAACATCAGGACCAGGTACCCTCTTGAATTATGCATTTATTTATTCTACTATGAATTCGTTAATATTTGATGAATTTAAATTGTTGAAGTCGCTGGTATGAATATCAATATTATGCTGTATAAGTATTGTCTTAGTTAAGAAATAAATTACTTATGAGGATAAGGATGTTTAGATATATATATGGGCATCACATATGGTATCAGAGCTGTGGTTGAAACCCTGGAGCCTTAAGGTCCACATTCCCAGCTCAATTTCCCTTCCACTTAACCTGCACACAAAACATAGAAACTTTAATAAAAATAAAAATAAAATACATGGTTCTTAATTTAACTAAGCTATTACAGTTAACTTCTATACAATTTAACTCGGGTCAATATTCTATACAATCCCCAAGCACCTGGCAAACAAGGCCATATATAGATGAGCAAAAACAAATATTGGAAGAAAGGACAAAATCAAACAAATTAGAAGTAAAATACTCAGAAAATTTTTAGTAGATAGTTCGAAATAGGAATGGACTACATAAGTTTGGCCATAGGCCATTTCCATCACATGGATAACTGAAAATTCTACATTGAAATATTCACTAAGAATCAAAACCTTGATTGAAATTTACCTAGTACAGTCAGCTGATAGACATTTACAGACATTACATCAAGCGACTCTTTCAGTCTTTTATGAATACAAGAACTATAACCCTGCAAGCAAACCAAAACAAACCCTAATCACTGAGAAACCTCCTCCAATTCCTAATTGTCGAAAAACAATTCCAACCCCTAGTCATGGAACAATCCCCATAACCCCCGGTCATCCCCCTCAACCGAAATAGACGCAATATCATGGAAAAAAATGGAAAGTAAGAAAATCCTACCACCATAGTCTCCCGTACTCTAGGATCTACACATAGCAAAGTTCTGGTTTTTCATTAGCAATAGCATTTAAATATTAATGCCAGTGAAATATGAAGAAGAACGAGGAGGATAAGAAGAGCATATACCTGCAATGATTGGTAGGTCCACCCACAACTTTTACTTCAAAAACACTCGCAAAACTTCGCGAACTAGGTAGAACCTCTAAATTCTATCCGCGGTGACTCAGATGAGAATTACATTACAGGATCGGGGGATTCCATCCACTTTAACATGCATGGGCATCATCATAATGACAACAAGGGATGACGTCGTTCTAGTCGTTGCACTCTCCCTCCCTGCTATGATTTATCTATCAGGAAATTGGGTCGATCAATAAAACGATGGTTCAATACATACTTTCATTCCATTCATCCACTTTGATGAACTGAATTCAGATCCGACCGTCTACAATTAGGTGCTAGCAGGGAAGCCAACGGAAAACCCAATAAGCTCGTCATGTAATGAAGGGGTATTCTTTTCAGTCGCAGATAAATTTGGTAAGAATTACAGGTCATGCACTGTGTCATGCACCCAACAGCAAGTGCACAAGCCAGCACCAACACCAAACCCCGAATCCCAAGCCTCAGGCTAGCTCTATTGTAACAGCAAAAACACAAAGCAGCGCCAGCACAGTGAAAACACCACACCCTAAAGCCCAAGCCACGGGCTCCCTTCATCGGCCTGTACATAAAAGAAAGTGCAGAAAATGTAAAACATGACAAAAAGCCATTCAGTATGCCTCATTTCTAGGATGTGGCTGCTCCATTAAAACTCCAAACCACACCTTAAACATGCAACCTGTAAACAAACAACCATGGCGGCAGAGGTAGGGTGAGGTTGCCTTATGGATAGCAAACGAGAAAAAAACAAACAAGTGAACTATTAGGGTTCGGTTAGGGTTTAAAGTAGTAGGCCAATATTTTATTCCCCAGAATGGAAGTGAGAGACACGTGGGCTACATGCGAGCCCACTGTCGACTTATCCTGCGCGCCATTTATTCCTCCATTTATTCCGCCATTTAGTTGTTTAAATTTAAACATAAACTACAGCAAATCTCGTTTAATGTTAAAACCGGCCATTATATTCGGCCATTAATCTTTAAATGTTTAAATTTATATTAGCGTTAATAATATGAGCCTCGCAATATATGTTAATATATGTTATTGTGATTTATGTTTTGGATACAGTATGTGAATGCTTGGTTAGGATGTGCTAGTACAGTCCTGATTTTGAAAATGTTTATGTCGGTGAATGTACGTGGTGCTCTCTGCATAGTGAGCTATATACATAAATACAAAAAAAAAATGATGGAAAGTTATGCCCTGTTAATAATATGAATGAAGTACTCCCCTAGGTTATTGAGGTTGGTAAACGATAAGTTATTTCATATTCAACAAATATTGACTGCTCTTATCCTAGTTGTTTGATATGATTATGAACTTTGAAATGCACTACTTAATTGTAGAACTAGAGATGAGTATGGCAGATGTGACTTAAAAAAACAAAATTCACAGTTTTGTTTAGGATGGGTTTTATGGAATATCTAGAATGTACGTAACCAAACTATTACATTGAAGACGATCGAAATACTAATTGCGAGTTAACAACAACCATCTATTGTCTATTGTCATATAAGATTTTTTTTTTATGATAATACTAATATAATAATATATAAAGTTAAATTGTAATTATAAAAGTAATTATATGATTAATTATATAAAAGTAATTATAAGATTAATAGTTTAAGTCTTATGCTAAGTATATTTAAACATGTTTATGATAGATTTTGGTTGTTGATGTTAATTATAATTGATAATCTTTGGATAAGTTGATTATGATATACAAGTGATTAGAGTTGACTATAGATGAATCTATTTAACTATAATTAACCATGGTTTAATATATCTAATCATAAATGATCATGTTGACTATGGTTGATCATAATTGATCATGGTTGTTTTGGTTAGCATAGTTGACTATGGTTGATTAACATTACCCATGTTGTCCATGGTTGAACATGGTATACTATAATTGACTCTAGTTGCTTGCATTCAACAAAAATTTTCCATGGTTAACTCTAATTCACTATGAATAACATTATTAAAGCAAAGGAAAATGTGATTAACCATGATTGATCATGCTTAACCATAGTTTACCATAAGTGATAATAGTTTACTGTAATGTACTTTATTGACCATGGTTGACATTTTGTGTGCTATAGTTGAATATAATTAATCACGTGTAACCATGATTAATTATGGTTGACCATGGTGTGATAGGGAATAATCTCCTCATTAAGGTCTAATCAATCAATTATATATGTCAATGAAAACATGAATGTATGGAGAAGAATACAATGAGAAACACAACCTTCCTCCAACCATCGAGTATAGAAATCAAGAATGATTTAAGCATATGACAAAATAAATAGCTACTTATAACTAACTAATTTTAATGGGCAGTAAATAATCAATTCTTAGCTAAATCGTGGAATTGACAAATGACAAATAAAATGAAATACATATTAATACTTGCATCTACCAATAGCACCTTTGTCACCAAAGCTCAGATTCCTCTTTTCCTACACCACTTATAGACTTCAAATTTTCTTCAAAAATAAATCTTACTATACATGAATGAGAAGATAAACCAAGATTTAAATCCCAAATCTAAGAAGGAGATTCAAATTTAGAATTAATCTAAGCTTTAATATTTAACTGAGTTTGATCCCTAAGTTAAATAATAAAATATGGTGAACTTGGAACCCAATATCCAAACTAATTCCATCAACTATCGGCCATGAAGCACATTAGACACATAACACATCAAAGTCCAACGACCAACACCAAGTGTTGTACCATGAAGGAGGAGCCCACATGGGGAGTTCCATTGTACAATGCATAATAAAATAATAAAATATGGCTGAACTTTAACTATTATTAGTTAAGGTGTCTTTAGGACTTAGATTAGGACAAGCAGGAAGGAGGCAGCATAATCATTAGGAACGTAAGCATAGGAAGTCGCGAGTGAAGCACAAAGCTAGCGTAGCTACAGGGAAAAAGAACCAATAGTTATTTTTGTAGGGGCGAGAAACAAAGCTTAGATGCTTAAACCTAACCCTAACCTAGCCAATCCCCTAATGTAGTAATGTCTGTTTACAGACAAGTAAAGAAAAATTACGCCTAACCGTATTTCTAAAAGTTTAGTAGCACCAATTTAAAACATCCTGGAACTCACCCTGACAACTTTGATCGATGCAGGTCAAAGTACACAGGATGGTCAGGACTCGAGGGAGTTGAGGCAGGGGAGCATCGTCGCAAGCACCGCCAGCACCACCACTACCATCACCCGAGCTAGCCCTCATACTGCGCTCGTTGGAAGACATCAACGAGACTTTAAAGGGGCGACAACTGGTAGGGACTGAAGTGGAACCTCCACCTTCTGGAACGAGTAATCCAGAAGCGTCAAGGGATTCAGGGGGAGGACCTCCACCTGAAGACATCACGCGAGAGTTGCAAAAGATCAAACTTCCAGAGTTTCCCGGAGGTCGCGCCAGTGAATGTGCTAAAGCATGGTTGGAAGGCATGACCAGGTGTTTTTCCCTAAGGGACTATGCATCCAACTCAAAGGCAAAGATCACCATTTTTCAGTTAAGACACAGCACCTTGAACTGGTGGGGTAACCTGGAAAGACAACTACACCTTACCCCAGACACAGTGTCTTGGGAACTTTTTGAGGAGAGGTTCAGGAGGAAATATCTACCGGTGTACTACAAGGAACAACAGGTTGGGGCATTTCATGCCTTAGTATAGGGAAACAAAACGGTAGAAGAATATGAGATCAGGTTTATGGAACTGGTCAAATATGTGTCGTATATGGATAACAACCAGCGACAGGAAGAGCGCTTCATCTATGGATTGAACCCTAGGATAAGAGATATGGTGAGGATGTGGAAGTCGTCTTCAGTAGCAGAGGCGGTGGAAAATGCATGTTACGTGGAAGAACATATGAACTTGAATGGGGGTGCAAGACCGACATTTCCGCATCGTCCGGGATTCATAGGAAAGGCCCCGAGAACATTTCCTAGGGGAGGGGGCTCAAGGCCACCGCCATATGGTAACAGATTTGCAACAAGGACAGAAGCTGCAGGGATTTCAATGGTAGCGAGTGCAGCACCTCGATCATCGCCAGCAACGCAGACAGGTCCAGTGGGACAAGTATAGTCTAGGATCTGCTACTTGGGGAAGATGCTGAGACACTACGACGAGATTATCCCTCACTATTTTAAACACCTCGAGAACATGTTTCTCGAAGGTGGGGTGTATGTAACACCACCTTTTGACTTAGATAGCCAGGACTACCTGAGGACTATATACTTCATTTTCTAGTCACAGTGAAACTATTAAGTGATACACCTAAACTTTAAAATTTATGAACTTTTATGAATGTTTAAATGTTATTTGATGATGATCTATATGATGCGATCTACTATGTGCATGTGAATTTTATGAATGATTAAATGTTATTGATGATGATGTATGTAATGTGATCTATTATGTGAATGTAAACTTTACGAATGTTTAAATGTTACTGATGATGATGTATATGATGCGACACATTGTGAGAATGTGAATTAAATGAATGTTTAAATGCTATTAGGATGATGCT
>JASDQU010105075.1:36722-58415 GCA_032191745.1 Picea mariana
TTCCTAGTTTAGTTGAACTTGGGAGATCCTCCCAGATTTTATGTAAACAGTTTGATAACTTCCACAGGGAGGTTTTACCCTGTGGAAAACTTATAAATACTTATTATTTTTGTAATAAGGATCATCCTCACTTGTGGGAGAACCAGGCTATGGAATTCTAATACAAACTGAGACATAATTTGATGTTCTGCTACAGCTTTCGCTTTCATAATATCAATCTTTTGTTTCATGTTTATGTTTATCAATTTGCATTTGATTAGTGACTACTTTAGCTATCCTAGTCTTTTGCAAAATGATATGATTTAATTCATATGATCCATGTCTAATTTCTTTCACTAATTTAAAAACACAGCAATTACTTGGTTCAGTTTATGAATGACAGATTTCTCTTCTTCATCAATTGAATTATTTATGTATAGATCTTTGCATACTGGTTTACCTAACTGTGGAGATTTATAAATTATATGATTGTTGTGATTTTTATGTCTTGTTTGTCCTGTAAACAAACTTGAAGAGCATCACAGCTATCGTTTACGAGAAGCTTCTGGATTATTCGATGTGGGTTTCCTCCCTCCGATCTGCTAAAACAGTCATCATACACAGGACAAATTTGGAGCGTTTCCAGGTCAGTTTGTTATTTATTTGTTTAGTATATTCATTAGTAGTTTAGTTAGATATATGTTTTAGTTTAGATTAGTGATTAGAATTAGTATATTAGTAGTTTAGTTTAGTTAGTTTCTGTTTTATCTCTGTTCATAAAATTATAAAATCAACAAAAAATATATGTCTCTGTCTTAGGGCAGAATGCAAATGAGTTTTTCAGGTTTTATTCAAATCTGTAAATTGTAGATATTGTACATTTTGTGAATAAGTTATATTTCAGTCAGTAGTTAGTTAGTTAATTATTTTGAGTTAGTTTAGTATTAGATAGTAGATTGTATATATAGAATAGTTAGATTATTTTAGTTTGTTTCAATAATTAGTTTTAGTTTAGTTTGTTTAATAGTTAGTTTTAGTTAGATTAGTTTATTAGTTTGTTTTATTTAGTTTTAATTAGATTAGTTAATTTAGATTAGTTTTATTTTATTTTATTAGGACCTTAGATCGGCTAACGGAGCTGCTAAACCCGTCAGGGTGGTTCATCCCAAACGGCTTGGGTTATTAGACAACCCCGGACCGGTTCCACTCTCCCAGTTGACGGACGGTCGATTTCGCCCGTCAACAAATGGCACTAGAAGGAGGGCCTGAACTTAATTAATGGCACGAGGCAGTCGCAAGACTCCTCCACCCCCTAATCGCTCACCTATAGTGACTAGAAGTCATTCACACGATAATATTCCCCCTCAAACAGCAACTACTTCAACCGACGATCCACAGATCACAGTTGAGCCAGCAACCCCTAATCCTACAGGTGGTGACATACAAGAGATTGTCCGCCAATCCCTTATTAAAACACATAGTGCTTTAGCCCGTTTGAGGCAACCAAACCGTCTGTGGGGTCCACCTTTGCACTTATCTGATATCAGAGAACAATTAGGTGACACTAACCTCACTGTGAATCCTACAGATCCAATCATAAATCCTGCTGCAGGAGGATCTGGGATACCTCCTTCACCACCTCCATCATCTCCTTCCTCTTTTGGAGGAGATTCCTCTGACGAAGGCAATTCACCTTCTCAGCCTTCCACACCCACTACCCCAATGGAAAATCAGAACAACCCTGCAAGACCCTGGCTTGATCAGGATGTCGTAGCTGTACCTAGAGCTCAACACCCTTTACCTAAGCATCCGGAGAAATGGCTTTCCAAGTTTGACCCTGATTCAAAACAGATCGCTGAAGATCATATAAAAAAGTTTATGTTAGCCATAAGACTCCACAATGTCGAACATGAAGATGTTGTCTGCAGGTTGTTCCCATATACTTTCGAGGGCAATGCATCCACATGGTACTTTTCCCAACAACCCCATACCATCGTGTCTTGGGAGAAATTTGAGTCATGCTTTTTGGAAAAGTTCGGAGATGGTAAGCCTCTGGAAGTCCTAGTCATGGACCTTTCTAGCTTAAAAATGAACCCAAAAGAAAAATTTAAAGACTTTAGTCAAAGATTCTTAACGCTTAAAAACCGAATCCCTGCAGATTCTATCCCTTCTGAGAGTCTTATAATAGCATACTACACTAAAGCTTTGCATCAGAGTATAGCTATTTGGGTTAAACGATCTAAGAAATCCACGTTGTTATAAGCCTTCGAGGAGGCCAGCCAGATTGAAAAAGACATACTCAGCCTTAAAGACTCTACTAGCAACGAAACTGAGACTAGTTCTTCTTCCAAAAAGAAGATTGAAATCCCCTCCAGACCTATGCAAAGTAAAACACAACCTGAAAACTCTGATTTGGAAAAATTAACCAAAGTTGTTCAAAAACTGTCAAATCAAGTTATAGACTTAAAAAGGTCAACCGAAGAAGCTTCCTCAAGAAAAGGTCCTTACAAACCCCCATTCCGGAAGCCTTTTCCCACCAACCGACCTAACCCAACCACCGAAGGCCTTAATCTAGAAAGTTTGCAATGTGCCCTTCAAAATATTCTAGAGGCCCAAGATAACTTGATGCCTCCTGAGATTCCTGAGGAGGTAGTTGAACCAGAGACAGTTCAAGAAGAAGAGTCTTCTCCAAACATTTTTGGACATTTCTCGGATAGCATTTTCCAAGCCAACTTCGAGACTGTTCATCCTTATAACACTAGGAGTAAGACCGCAAACAAACCTTCTACCGAAAACACTACAACTTCGCCTCTGAAGCAATCTAAATCAGTTGAGACAAAACATAGTAATGTGAACCCCAACTTAGATTATGATGTTGTTGAAGATCTTAAAAAGTTAAGGGCTAACATTTCTATTTATGAGTTATTGAAGTTTTAGTTTTTGTTACAAAAAATGTTGCAAAATATCTCAGAGAATGGAAAAAATGGTAATTCTAATAGTAACAAGGTTGTGCAAAACAAAGCTTCCCAGAAGACTTCCACTAAAAATAATCCTGATTCTCAAGATAAAGGAAGCCTTCCTGTAAGTAATGTAAATAATGTAAATAATGTAGATAAAGTATCTTTAGAAACTGCGAGTAAAAAGCCACAAGCTACTACTCTTAGCACTCGCAAGAATGTACCTCCTTTTCTATTAACTTTCGAGATCTTTAATAGAAATGTGCACAATTGTATGGTAGACTCAGGAGCGTCATCCAATGTGATGCCTTGGTTTGTATGCCAAAAAATTAACGCTGAAGTTGAACCATCTACTTTAAAAATCATACAACTTGATCGAACAAATGTCAATGTTATAGGCGAACTAAAGAATGTGCTCATTAGATTATCGTCTAACCCCAAGGGTCATCAAGTTATTGATATAATTGTTGTGGATATTCCAGAAGTATATGGCATGTTTTTAAGCAGGGACTGGTCAGAGCAGCTACATGGTTATTTCACAACAGATTGGTCACATCTATGGCTTCCAGAGAACGAAAAGCCTAATAAAATCAGAGTAAATCGTGAGCGCTACCTTAAGTTCACGGTCACTGATTTGAACGATCCTAACGAACCATATACACCTCCTGTTGATTCACCTGAAGTACAAGGAATGGACACCTTCTTCAGCAATTTCATGGCCGAGGTTTCACCTATCACCAATCCAGAACAAAAGTCCGAGATCGTAGCATATATGCAGCCCGCACCTTCCACACAACGATCCCATGTACCCGATGCAAATCAAATTTGGTCTCTGTATTTCGACGGGTCAAAGTCCAAAGAAGGAGCCGGAGCAGGCTGCGTCATTATCGATCCGGTAGGTAACAAAACATTGATAGCATGTAGGTTGGAATTTGAATGTACTAACAATATTGCAGAATATGAGGCTTTACTGCAAGGTCTCAGAAAAGCTTTGGATATGAACATTCAAAATTTAACCATCTTCGGTGACTCTGAAATAGTGGTTAGACAGGTAAGAGATTCTATCCACTGTCCTTCTCCGCATCTCAAAAGCTACCAGTCTGAGGTATGGAACTTAATGAGTAAATTTTCTGCTTTCAATATCAATTCCATTCCAAGGATGAATAACTCTGAAGCAGATTTATTAGCTAATGTAGCTTCTAAACTTATTCCTGCAGAAGGCTTGTCCCCAGATGCATTTTCAGTTGATCTACTGTTTCGGCCATCCATTCCCGACAACATCACAAAATGGAGAGTATTTGATGACGATCAGTAGATTATTAACTTTCTGCACATGGAAGAAACCTTTCAAGGCACGGTGATAGACGAACACATACACGACGACAATTTGCTCGATTTCACGGTAATACCAGATCCGAGAACTCCTAAATATTCATCGGATATGGTAAACTCGATCCCAAAATATGTAATTAGATTAGAGAAGTTTTACGATTTTCAAGATAAAATTAAAAAGACGGTCAATTGTAAAACCAATAGTTCCTCGTTATCTTATGAAAAAGTAAATTTAGGAACTAATGAAAATCCTCAGTGCATTAATCTAGGGTTAGGATGATCTCAATAAGAAAAAGCCACATTCATTAAATTATTCGAAGAATTTAAAGATGTCTTTGCATGGACGTATGATGACCTCAAAACTTTCGACCCTAACATCATACAACATGTCATCCCTACGAAGCCCCAAACCTTACCCTTTCAACAAAAACTGAGGAAGATGCACCCCAAGCTCGAACTGACCGTTCAAAAAGAATTGAATAAACTCCTTAATGCTAAAATAATTTTTCCTGTTAGGCACACTCAATGGGTTTCCAACCTCGTCCCAGTCCAGAAGAAAAATAGGGAAATCCGACTCTGTGTCGATTTCTGAAACCTCAATAGAGCATCTGATAAAGACAACTATCCTGTCCCACCTATGGAACAAATCCTTCAACAGGTATCTGGTTCTGAGAGGCTATCTCTACTCGATGGTTTCTTGGGATACAACCAAGTCCTGATGTCTCTGCCAGACCAACTTAAAACTACCTTCTGTACTCCGTGGGGCACTTATGCTTATCGTAAAATGCCCTTTGGACTGATTAATGCCGGAGCCACTTTTCAAAGAGCAATGGACATTGCATTCTGAGGATTAATCAATCAGTCCGTCGTAGTTTACTTAGATGATGTGACCATATTTTCTAAAAACAAAAACGATCATCTAGCTCACTTACGAGTCGTTCTACTACGATGTCGCAAATATGGTATCTCCTTGAACCCCAAAAAGTCCATCTTTGCAGTAGAACAGGGTAAACTCTTAGGATTCATTGTGTCTAGCGAAGGGATGATTATTGACCTTGAAAGGATGCAAGTCATCACAAAACTTCCCCCTCCTACATCCAAAAAATCTATGCAGTCTTTCTTAGGCCAAATTAACTTCGTGAGAAAATTTGTCCCCAGTTTCTCCGAAATGGTCAGGCCTCTACAGAATTTGATCAAGAAAGACACCCAATATCACTGGGGACCCCTAGAAAACCAATCTTTTAATGCGATAAAGAAGGCCATAGTAGACGCTCCGTCTCTCATGAGCCCAGATTTTTCTCAAGACTTTACACTCTATACTTTTTCCTCTGACCGTTCCTATATTGTTGTCCTAACCCAAAAGAATGTCGAGAACAATGAAGTACCCATCGCCTTTATGAGCTCCTCTTTCAAAGGTGCTGAACTTAATTACCCAGCGGTAGATAGGAAATATTATGTTGTTTTCAAAGCAGTTAAGCACTTCCGGTCCTATCTTTTTAAGTCAACGATGAAATTCATTGTCCCCTACCCAACCGTAAGGAACTTGTTAGTGCAGAAGGAACTAGGAGAGAAGAGAGCCAACTAGGTCACCTCCTTGCAGGAGTATGACTTAGAAATCACCCCAGCTCAGATTGTGAGAGGCCAAGGGTTATGTAATTTTGTTTCCGATTCGGAGTCAGGACAGCTAGAAGAAAGTGATACGTCGAACCTAGGGGAAAGCGATCAAAGTTTAATCTGTTGCGCACAAAACCCTGTTAGTCCATGGTATGATGATATAAGGTTCTGTCTTGAACATGGGTCATCCCCACTTCACCTTGATCCCGCTAAAAGAAGAGCATTGAGACTGAAGTCTGCCTCCTTTCATCTGATTAATGGTATCCCGTTTCGTCAAAGTTTTGACGACGTACTGATGCGTTGTCTTGAAAAGGACGAAGCAGAGAAGGTCTTGCTTGAGTTGCATGCAGGAGAAGCTGGTGGCCATTTTGGTGGCGACACCACTTCTCATAAGGTTCTAAGAGCCGGTTATTACTGGCCCACTCTTTTTAGAGACGCCCATGCCTTGTGTCGAAAATGTATAATCTGTCAGAAAGCATCAGGGCTGTTACAAAAACCATCCTTTCCTTTGCAGCACATTACGATAGATTCTCCTTTCCAGCAATGGGGCCCTGATATCATAGGTCCTATCAACCCTCCATCCTCTCAATAGCACAATTTTGTTGTGACAGCCACAAATTATTTTACACGATGGTCTGAAGCTGCTGCGCTAAGAACTGTCAACACCAGTCAGGTCATTGCCTTTCTAAATTCGAACATTATCACTCGCTTCGGTATCCCTGACTGTTTGGTCTTTGACAATGGTTCTTACTTTTCCTCTCTTGAGATGAGCGAGTTCACTTTGGAAAAAGGAATTAAGCTGAAGTATTCTGCTAGCTATTACCCTCAGGGCAACGGATTGGCAGAATCAACAAACAAGAACTTGATCAAAATCATCAAGAGAACAGTGATTGAAAATCACAAGAATTGGCACAATGCATTGTTGAATGCTTTGTGGCCTGATAGGGTAACGCCAAAAGTTTCTATAGGTAACTCCCCCTTTTTTCTTGTTTATGGTAGAGAAGCAATTCAGCCACCTCACATTCTTCTTCCTTCACTTCAGTTGTCACAGAAAGTTCAAGAAGAAGATTGTCCCCCTCTAGAAAACCGAATTAACGCTTTGATGAAGCTAGAAGAGGTAAGAACCCAAGCTAAACGAAAGTTAGATCAACATCAACAATTGGTTAAAAGTTGGTTCGATTCTAATTATGCTTCTGATAGGAATTTTGAAGTAGGCGATCTCGTCTTGAAGTGGGACAAACCACACGAGGGAAAGGGTGAACATACAAAATTTCAAAATATGTGGCTTGGACTGTTTTTAATTGTTGAAAAGTTGGGTCCCAGTTCTTTTAGATTGCAGAATCTTGAAGGGTAGCTTGACACCTATCCGGTGAATGGCCAAGCCCTGAAAAGATACTTTGCTTGATGACTACCCTTGTATATTATGTAAATATTTTATTTTTGTTTGCATTTTCATTTGCTTTCTGTTTTTGGTTTTGATTTGAATTTATCAGTTTCTATTTTCTTTAAAATACATGCACCTGTATACTGAGATATTCAGACAAAGATAAAAGAAAATTCCTTCGCTGAAATAACTTCCGAAAAATTTGTACGAACATCAATGGTTAATTTCTGAAATTTATATCTGTGTTGGAAAAGTCTGTGTTGGAAGGAAGTTTACTGATGTCGATCTCTGAGTAAAGTTCGTCATGATAATCCATTATCTTTTTACGTTGTCCCTATTCCGTAAAGGAATGACTTAGAAGATGTCTCCCTGTCTTAGGAAGTTGTTTTCGTAAATAAAACATCTTTGGATCTAAATAAAGGACAGTTCTAAAAAATTCTGATGAGGTCTAAAAAAATATGTTGAAGAATCATGATTTTCTGCGTCACCCCGCTCAAATATGTATCTATGAAAAGACAAAACAAAATAAATTATGAATAAGAGTTGTGGGAAGTGCTTGTAAACCCGTCGGGATGCTGAACAGGTCTGCTAGCAGCGGGTAAATGCATGCATGGCGCTAAGACAACTCCATCGGGGTACTGAACCGGCCCGCTGGCAGCGAAGAAATGTCGGGTATATGAAAATTTGCAAAAAAGAAACCTCTTTAATGTCCTTTATTCTGATCCAGAACTTCTTGGCAGAATATAGATGTCAGAGTGGGTTAAATGGCAACCTTGTCGAGGCTATGGACGCCTGCTGGGAGCAGTGGCCATGCCAACAGTATTGAAGATTATATCTTTAATATCGTGACTTGCTGATCTTAAGATTGTTATCAGTTTTCATCTTTTAAAACACGGATGGAATAATTGGTTAACAATGATGTTTATACGATTTTCTGGTTGTTATTTTTAAGTTGAAATTTTCTTTACCGTCCTAATCTGAATTTGTTTCTTTTGACAGAGATAACTGCTTCTACCAGTGTATCGCCATTGTTGGCAGCCAACTCACTTTTTCCATTGTCTTATAAGTTGCCTACACCAATGTTTTGCAAACATCAATCTCTCGTCGCATTTTTTAAATAAACGACACTTTATTCTTGCGACATTTACACATTTTCCTTCGTTTTGTTTTCACGACTGTAAGCGTGAAAACTTTATATTTCGTAGTCTCATTGAAATCATTATTTGAACTGTCGCTATTCTCATCGATATGCTTATTGCGCTTACATTGCACTTATCGTTATGCAGTTCGCAAAACCTTTTGATCTGTACTCATTGAACATTCTTGTATTGATTGTGTGACTTGGTTTCATTGAGTTTGCAATGCATTAGCATTTGGATTTGCATTCATTTGACTTACTAGACCTTTGGTTTCATAAGATACATGGGTGTTATGATTAAATCTTTCATATATATATCTTTTTAATTCAATGCCTATGTTTATGTTTTCATAACTATTGGTATGTTGGTTACATGAGCACCCATTGGCACATTGGTTAAACTATTGATTATATGAGCCGATACATTGGCGCATAGTTGATTTTGGTTTTGATTTATATGTCGGGTGTTTAAAACTATGGCATAATGTTAGGGTGCGTTGGTTTATACGTTGATTTTATTGGTTGGGCAAATGACTTGATTGTTGAACTGCTATAATGGATTGAATAGCTATGTAAATCGGCAGTTGTACTTTGGCAATAATTGTTTTGCATGACAGAGATAAGCTCCACCACCTTCGCACGATGAAATTTATGCCTATCCCATATTCATCGTTCACTTATGTTAGCTCGAGTAGCTCTGCTCCTGTGTGTGTTTCAACTCAAACCCTTGGCTTACCATGTGCTCGGCTCCATGGCACCAGTCGTGCGAATCGAGCCAAACGGAAACCAAGCCTTGTTAATGTTTGACAATGCCTGGAAGGACTTGGAAGAAAATGGATGGCTCACCTTCGTGCAACGATTTGAGGCTTTTAATCTAGCTGTAGCACGATAGTTTTCCATGAATTTCGATGGCTGTAGAGCCAAGGTGGGTGACACCCAGTTGGAAATTGACGAGGAATTTATCAGTTCTGCTACAGGGTTACCCTCCTCATGAGAGCATTGGTTCAAAAATTCTAAGGTCGAGGAAGTGTCGTGGACACTGCTATTCGTTTCGCACAAGGTCACCTCTTGTGACAGAGGTATGCCCATCTCTGCACTTAAACCACGATGGCATGATACTTTGATGATAGTCAAACAGTTCGTGACCTGTGAAGGTCGATATGGACTTGTGTTTCTCTACCACCTGCATTTGTTAATGATTTTTATCTGATTCTCGTTGAATATGCCTTTCTACTTTCAGCGTAGCCTATATAAAATGTCGAAAAGGTTTAAACGACAGAAGGCTGACAGTAGCCTATTTCACTATGGGATTATTAATCTTATCATTGTGCATCACTTGAGTTTACATGGTGATAGTTGGAAGGATTTCATCGCCCGAAATGGTTTCGATGACACTGACCCTGTCCAGGTTGACAAACCTGTGGTGAGTGAAGCCAAGGCCGAGCCGCCTATGCCCTTTCATATCCTACTGACTCCTCCTAAACCCTCGGGCGACCCTAAGGTTGACTTACCCGACGCTATAACTGAGAAGTGTGAGACTATTAAGAAGCCTGCGAGCAAAAATCCCAAGGCAAACCCTACTGCTAATGCCAAAGGGAAAAGGAATGCCCGGCTCATTTCGAGAATGGCTAGAAATAAGCCTAAACCCTCTGTTGAGCGAGACCCTATTGTTCTTAGTGAGGATTTTGATTCTGATGTGGAACATTTCTTAGCCAGCGAGTACCCTTACTCACAGGGTTTATGTCCCGATCAACCTTGCGATTTCATGTCGAATCTTCCCCCCTGCCTAAGAAACGACCCTAGCTACCCTGGTATCAAATTTCCTAACAAAACCCTCAGTAATGTGATCAAACCCTCGCCTACTCTTTCAAACCCTACACAGTCTTCCTGTGACCGATGTGATTTATGGCTAGAACGATACTACATTGACGTTCCTATACTCCAATCGAAAATTCAATCGCTGGAAGACCAAATTGCAATGTTGACCAACCAAAGAGACTAACTCCAAGCAGCTGATAAGAAGCAGAAGACGACAGGCTTCATCCTTTTCAAAAATGTTGAATCGGCCACAGCCGTTATCAACTCCAAATTGGCATAATCAAGCCGTCTCGTCACTATACAGGTATGAAAAATTGATATCGTTTTAGTTCTGTGAGTGACCATGAGTAATATAATGATTTGAAATAGCTCTGTCTCTCATTCAAATGCCTCTGTCATTCGGTGATCATCCTGTACATTATTTTGCTTTGATTTGATATACGATTTGCTCATGGATTTTTATTGGATTTGAATGGTTTTTGTTTGGATTTGATTTGCTAAGTTTGTCTGATTGAAGTAATGAAATTAATGGTTTGTTTTCATTTCAATTTGTTTTGTATCCACTCCGAACAGGAAGTTTTCAAACTCAATTTAAAATACGATTATGATTGGATTTGATTTTGTTATGGTTTGTATACTGTGATTGGCAAACGATTTCAACGAGTTCGGTTGTTACGATTTTTAATATGCTGTGTCCTATGATTTTCTAAAATTGGGAATACAACTCTGTTCAATTTTAATGTGGAAAGAATGACTCTGTCTGCACAAATAATATTCATGCCCGAATCATGGAATGGATTCGATTCATGACAACTATGCTAAACTCCCAGTCGATTAATTTGCTTGATTGACTTGCTGTTAGTTCGATCATTTTCATGAGTTAGATTTGTATCATAAAGGAATACTCTGTTTGATTTTAAATTTGCAAAACAAATTAATGGACTATGTTATCTCTACCAAATCCGGTTACAATTCGTTTGAATGGAACGCTGTTGATTAGAGTCAATCGATCTTGATTGCCCAATTTGCAATAACAAATTACGGATTATGTTGCTAATCGATCGATCCTGTTACGATTTTATTTGAATTGATTTTTGTGCCAGTTTGAATTGATCTATTCATGGCATGAATTGTTTGCTGTGTTAACACAGTTACAACGATTTGAAAATGATCTGGTCGAATTCGTGTTTCCTGTTGACAAGGCGACGTAACAGTGCTTACAATTTGTTTTGATTATGTTGATTTTGATTGGATATGAAACGATTACCTTTCTGTTCCATATGATTTTATCACTCGACTTTGTGGTAACAAAAGAAACAGAGTATTCCTATCTCTGTATTCAGTTGAATGATTTTTGATCCTGTTTGATTTTGAATGGTATAATAATTTTAAATTAAATGACTCGTTTTCAAATAGTGATTGGAGGTTAATTGAATTTGATTCTTTAAAATATTTTCAATTAATTTTAATACTAATTCTGTGTCTTATTTTAGACCAGCTACAGAATCCCATGATTCTGTAGCTAGTCTATAGAATTAGATTTTTATTATTTTATTAATAAAAGATCCTTCTAACTTGTTCATTTTTGGTCATTTTCAAGTAAATTCGAATTGCAAAGGATATGATGGACAATCTAGGGGATATTTGTGTATTTAGTTTTATTTTAATTTCCTAGTTTAGTTGAACTTGGGAGATCCTCCCAGATTTTATGTAAACAGTTTGATAACTTCCACAGGGAGGTTTTACCCTGTGGAAAACTTATAAATACTTATTATTTTTGCAATAAGGATCATCCTCACTTGTGGGAGAACTAGGCTATGGAATTCTAATACAAACTGAGACAGAAGTTGATGTTCTGCTACAGCTTTCGCTTTCATAATATCAATCTTTTGTTTCATGTTTATGTTTATCAATTTGCATTTGATTAGTGACTACTTTAGCTATCGTAGTCTTTTGCAAAATGATATGATTTAATTCATATGATCCATGTCTGATTTCTTTCACTAATTTAAAAACACAGCAATTACTTGGTTCAGTTTATGAATGACAGATTTCTCTTCTTCATCAATTGAATTATTTATGTATAGATCTTTGCATATTGGTTTACCTAATTGTGGAGATTTATAAATTATATGATTGTTGTGATTTTTATGTCTTGTTTGTCCTGTAAACAAACTTGAAGAGAATCATAGCTATCGTTTACGAGAAGCTTCTGGATTATTCGGTGCGGGTTTCCTCCCTCCGATCAGCTAAAACAGTCATCATACATAGGACAAATTTGGAGCGTTTCCAGGTAAGTTTGTTATTTATTTGTTTAGTATATTTATTAGTAGTTTAGTTAGATATATGTTTTAGTTTAGATTAGTGATTAGAATTAGTATATTAGTAGTTTAGTTTAGTTAGTTTATGTTTTATCTCTATTCATAAAATTATAAAATCAACAAAAAATATCTGTCTCTGTCTTAGGGCAGAATGCAAATGAGTTTTTCAGGTTTTATTCAAATCTGTAAATTGTAGATATTGTACATTTTGTCAATAAGTTATATTTCAGTCAGTATTTAGTTAGTTAATTAGTTTGAGTTAGTTTAGAATTAGATAGTAGATTGTATATATAGAATAGTTAGATTATTTTAGTTTGATTTAATAATTAGTTTTAGTTTAGTTTGTTTAATAGTTAGTTTTAGTTGGATTAGTTTATTAGTTTGTTTTATTTAGTTTTAATTAGATTAGTTAATTTAGATTAGTTTTCTTTTGTTTTCTTAGGACCTTAGATCGTCTAACGGAGTCACTAAACCCGTCAGGGTGTTTCATCCCAAACGGCTTGGGTTATTAGACAACCCCGGACCAGTTCCACTCTCTCGGTTGACGGACAGTCGATTTCACCCGTCAACAGCCCAGCAGAATGAGGAAGACCAAAGAGGTCCAAGATTTAAGCAGTGCCTCAGGAAATATTGCTTCAGTATCACCTGACCGAGGGGGTGATGATGAAGTAGAAGAACTAAATGGAAAAGGAGATGAACAAAAGTCAGGCGAAGTAACACTGCCCAGAGATGAGGTTGATCCCCTAAAGGAGAGGAAGGTGTCTCCCCCGAAACCTTCTTACCAGAAGAAATTGAAAGCCACCGTGAGCAAGATGAAGACTTTGCTTACTGCTGATGATTTTGACTTCATCATAGCATCTCTAAACAACGCTTCATTGGAAATCATGGAGAAACAAGAAGCCAAGAAGAAGGAAATGTACGATATAATTGAGGTCGAACTCTGAGGGGTACAGCAGGCCCTTCAGTCCAACCACGCAGTCTCCACTGCGCCCCTACCATCAGGAAAACCAAAGTTGGGAGATGATCCATCCCAACTCCACCAACTATCTGATGCGGTTGAAGCTCGCCTTCGTCACACTCAAGAAGAAACAGAACAAGCCACCCAGGCCTTTAAGAAAGTGCAAGGTGTAATCGTATAACAACTCAGAGTTGCAGAATAGGAGAAGGTTTCTCTCCAAGCAAATTTTGAAGAAGAGAAAGTACAGATGCAACAAGAAAAAGAACAATGGCTCGCAGAGCAACTCAAAGTGAAAGAAGCAGTCAACAGAGCACTCTGCTCTATGACATGCTTAGAGCCACAAGTAGAAGATCGAGTCATGCATCAAGTAGAACATCTCACAGAAGCTATCCAACAGCTACAGTAACGAACAGCAGACTTAGAGCTCCGCACAGGGCCCAGTACCCCGCGGGATGTGAGGGACCAAAGAGAAGCAACTACTCGAAGCACGGTTGAGAGAATAAAATCCCTTGCCATGGAATGTAAGAAACTCATTGATCACAGTGCCTAGACCTATGAGAAACTCACTGAGAATCCAAAACTGAAGGCACTGGAGTCACAGTTCCAAGAGGTGAATTATCAAGCAGAAATGGTACAGGCACAGTTGAAGCCCTTGTCAGCTGTGGAAAGAATGAGGCAATCCCAGGAGCAGTGCACTTCCCAGCAACATGTCCACACTATCTATAGAAAAGTCATGGAACTGAATTAGAGGCTCCAACCTATACAGGATAAGGCTTACCAACTGTTCACAGAGATCGAAGGCCGAGGAGAGAAAATGGAGCAAGTCGTCACTGCAGTTGAATAGTTCCTAGAGGGACCTATCAACGAAGCAGTCATACAAGATTTCGTTGAATAGGAGGTCATGGCACAACAACAAATTGAAGTAACTCCAGCCATGCTCGAGGATTTTGAAGCAGAACTAGTCAAATCAGAGTGACTCGGGACGAGTCACAGGTGAGTGTTGGGGGCCTGTTGGCCCTTGACCAAGTTTTGAGGATCCTTGTTCATGTTTGACCTAATTTTGGGACTTGGACAGGTTGTCAAAGGCGGGGCACAAGACGAAGTGGAGATCATGGGATCTCGATTCCTTTTAGGGCCCTTTTTGGGATTTAGGATTATATAACAGGTATGGGAATGTTGGCCCATGTATTTACCCATGCATAGGCCTATTTTGTATGTATAAATAGATTCTAAGGTGATTTAGTGAGTATGAATGGCTAAGTTCCCTTTGGCTATATGCAAGTGATGGTTGTAGTCCAATCTATGTGATTGGCAGTGTTAAGTGCTAAGTGCTAAGTGGAGTTTTCTTTGGTGCATACTATGTGAGACTTGTAGAGATAAGTGCAAGTCATTGCAAGAGACTGTGGAAGGTTGCGTTCTTAGATATACTCAGAGAAGGAGGATATAGCGAGCTATGTAGATCCCCTGTCCTCTGCGCAGTAGGGTTTTTGAGGCTCTGTGCATGTAACTGATTGAAGAAGCTAATAAAGAAGACAAATAATTAGTGGATGTAGCCCCGGGGTGGGGGTGAACCACGTACATGTTGTGTTGTTATGCTTTGTGCGATGTATTGATGTGATTATGTGTTTACTTTCTTAGTGCTTTAATATAGATGAATGATCTGTCGATGCTTAGTGCTTATGGATGGATGTTAGATCTGATTTATGTACCTATGCTTAGTGCTTAAATACTTTAGATCTGAATGAATACTGTGATACTCTGTAATTAGGGTTTAACTGCACTATAACTGAGACTAAATATTGATGATTGTTAATTGCTGTGCACTCTGTTAAGTGTTAGAATCACATATATTTGTCCCAGCTAAGGTTGCAGACATCTGAGTCTTACAACCACCCCTGCCTCTACCTCGGGTAAGAATTCATGTACTTCGTAGGTGTTGCCGAAAGGGTCGATAGTTAGGGTTTTATTGGTGTGTTGTTGTAGGTCTAAACCCTAGGTCTACCTCTATGCCAAAAATTCTCCATATGATGTTTGGGCTTCAAGAAGATGCAATTATGGGGGGGTGTCATGCTGACTTAATTTCACCTCTTGAATCTCCAAAGTTGTGTGTTATTGGTGAGATGTTAGAATATCAAGCCATGATGTTTCATCACACTTCTCCTCGAATCAGTCGGTCATGTGGTCAACCTACATATAGAAACATTCAATCAGGCAATCGACCAGATATGGGCCAAGGAGGCCAACTAGGGGAACGCCCACCTGGGGCGCACAAGTCAATCACCTAGGCGCAACCCATTTTCACCTTTTGATGTTATTTAATTAAGCATATGTAAATAAATTTTTCCCTCGGTATATAAGGTGAACCGGGACTCAAATAAAGCATTCTCATCTTTTTCTTGAAGCTATGTGTCTCATTTGCTTTTAATTCTAAGTTTACATTTTACGTTTACTGCAATTTCATTTTTGGGGTTTCTCGGGGTTAACCAGTGTGCCTTCCTTCATGGCTACATCCTGGTGAATCTATTTTCCATGCTTCCACCTATGAGAGAAATATTACTCTGTTAGCTAGCCAATCTCTCAGGGAGCAAATCATTTTCCTGCAAGTTTTTGAGGCAGAAAGGAGGGCGCACCAACCTGGGGTCTTGCACCCTTGCTGGTTTTTCCTTTGTCGGGATGAAGTGAGTGTGCCCTCTTCTATGGCTGCACTGAGATTCTCTCACTGATCCCCGGGGAGTCACACTAAGATATCCACATCCCCTTGGTGACTCTCATATCATCCTGGCTTTGGATCTCCATTTCTTGGTCACCCAAACCAATAGAGTGTCCTTGTTTCGATTTGTGCCCCTGGGGAGTTTTTGGTCAGAAGCCAGACTATGGATTGTGTGGTCACCTTCTCCTATAGTCACCTTCTTGGGTATATCAATTGGTATCAGAGCCTCAAGATCCATGGAAAAGCTTCTGATCTTAAAGATTGAGCCAAAAAAAAATTGGGGTTTTTCATGAAATAGTCTAGATTTTTCCCATTCAAGGGTTTACATATTCATGCAAGAAGCTCAACAGATTTCATAGCCCCAAGGGTGCCTAGATATCCATTGAAACATATAGGATTTGCACAAATCTAAAACAATACAGATCTCTCCCTCTAGACTAGTTCATCTATGTTTCTTCAGGGTTTTGCGTCCTCTGTTCCCAAAACAGAGCCTGACCCATTTTTCAGTATTGCAAACTAGGTGTGCCCTGATCTTCAGCTAGCCTCAAAATGCCTCCACAAAAATATCCCTTGGTGGTAGACTTAGATTCCAACACTTCAAATCCCGTCCAAGATCTCGCCTCTATCCTCAATGAGTTGCTCAGAATGCAACAACAAAAAATCCATACCCCTTCCGATTGGAACCCTGAATCCAACTACCCAAATTTGTTGGTCAAACCAATGGAGAAGTTGTGGATTGTTGGATCTGTAACCTCTCCACCTATTTCAATACATGTCCAGGCCTTACCAAGGAAAGAAAGCTCCAGATTGAAGCCTTGCAATTAGAAGGACTTGCACAAACTTGGTGGGATACAGAGCAACAAAAGACCACATTTGTGATAGATATTGGGGATGCTCCAAAATCCTCTACTTCCAAACCCATCAGAACTTGGGCTCGACTTTCCAAAGATTTTAGAAATCACTTCTACCCACCCGGGTATGTGCAATCCTTTTGGATCAAATAGCACCAACTCCGACAACTCCCTTCACAAGGAGTGAAAAGCTACATAGACTTCTTCTGCAAGATGTGCCTCTTACTTCATATTCCAGATCTAGAAGAGGTACTCATATTAAAGTTTGTTGTTGGTTTATTAATTCAGTTCTGTCGAGAAGTAGAGTTGTTTGAAAATCCAACTTTAGATAAAACATTTCAGAGATCTTTGGCTATAGAAAGGAAAGTCACTCCTAGAGGTCGCACTCCTCAGTCCCGCCCCTACACCAACCCCTCTGCCTCTCAGCCATCCAGCTCCAATCCTTCAACCCGCTTTCCAGCTCCTCGGGCTCAAAACCCTACGCCCAATACAAATACAAGGACACCCTGGTGCTCATTCCACAAGACTACTTCACACAATTCATCATATTGTTGAATCCTCCAAAATATAAAGACCAACAAAACACTATTGACTGAGCTCATTGTTCCCTCCCAAGTGGAATACATCAAGGAAGTTCCTCTGGACAATCCCACAGAAGTGTATCCCTCACTGATTCTCATGACCCATGAAGATTCGAACTCATCCACCCAACCCCTCTTCACTCATAATTGCCAAATTAAAAACTCATTGGATTCACTGGTCATGGACAATGGAAGCCAGAAGAATTTGGTGTCTCAAGACCTTTTCAACCACCTTAATCTGGTTACTACTCCACATCTGTAGCCCTATCAACTTGGATGGGTCTAGAAGGATGGCCCTCGCCTCTTAGTTTCTAAGCACTCTCTCGTCACTTTTTCCATTGGCCAATTCAAAGATATTGTCCTCTGTGATGTCTCCCCCTTGGATTGTTTGGATTTGCTGCTAGATATCCCATACCAAACCCAAAAAAATGTGATATATATGGCCAAATCCTGCTAGTAAAAAATTACCAAAGAAAGCCACACTTATATCTTAACTGAAGCAACACCCAAACCCCCTACTACCAAAGAAAAAATCTCACATGTACATTTAAACCAATGTGTCTCTCTGTTTGGTGCGCCAGATAACACCAAACAATACCAGTCACCCTATTCCTGAAACGATGACTCCCCTCCTCCAAGAGTTTGCAGAGGTATTTCAACCTCCGGAGGGACTACCCCCCTCCCGACACAATGACCATTCCATTCATCTCATCCCCAGATCTTCTTTACCTAATGCCCCCACTTACCAGTTGGCCCAACAGAAACAGAGGAAATGGAAAGACAATTGGCTAACCTCATCAACTCTGGCCACATCCAACCATCATCTTCTCCCTGTGCTTATGCCGCATTTGTCATCCCCAAAAGAGATACTTCAGAAACGCACCTTGTCACTGATTACCGAGCCTTGAACAAAGCCACAATAAAAAACCGTTACCCCCTACCTCAGATTGAGGAGCTACTTGACACCCTCCAAGGAGCTACATGTTTTACTAAATTGGATTTGACAACCAGCTACCATCAGGCATGAATGAACCGAGATGATATTTGGAAAACAACGTTCAATACCAAATTTGGTCTTTTTGAGTGGAAAGTGATGCCTTTCGGCCTCACCAACGCCCCAACCATTTTCATGAGGTTCATCAATGACATCTTCAGGGCACATTTGGGTTGATTTGTGGTCATCTACTTAGATGAAATTCTCATCTTCAGCCGGACATGGGACACTCACATGCAACATGTCCGACAAGTTCTCCAAATTCTCTAAGAACACAAGTTACAAGTCAAAGCAAAGAAGTCATATTTTGGTCAGACTCCAGTTCCTTATCTCGACTTTGTGGTCAGCTCAGAGGGTATTCAACCAGATCCATCCCACATCCAATCTTTGAAGCAATGGCCCATACCTTCTTCAGCTAAGGATCTCAAAATCTTTCTGGGTGGCATCAATTTCTATCGTAATTTCATTCCCTCTTTTTCACATCTTGCTCGTCCTTTACATCAGCTCTCAAATACTTCTTCTACATTCATCTGGACTAAAGAAGAAACTAGTCACTTTGCTCATCTCAAAGACGCCCTCTGCTCATCCCCTGTATTATACCTATCGGACCTCTCCCAACCCTTTGATATTGAGTCTAACACCTCACAATATGTTATTGGTGTCGTACTTAAATAGGGAGGACACCTCATTGCTTACCACTCTGAAACATTGTCCGAGGCAAAGAAAAAGTATAGAACCTATGACAATGAATTTTACAGTCTGTTTCAAGTGCTCAAGCAATGGAGGCATTATTTGTTGGGTAAAGAAACAATTCTTCATACAAACCACCACCCTTTGATTTTCATCAACTCTCAATCGAAGATTCAGGAACAAAGGCACCTTAAATGGGCCTCCTATATTCAACAATTTCACTTAGTCATCAGATATAAGAAAGGCACTTCTAATAAGATGGTTGATTTGCTAAGCCGGCCTCCCACTCCAGTTCTTTCAATTCTAGAAGTGTGTTGTGCTACGTATGACACATGGAAATATCAATATGCTACTAACCTCGACTTTTGAGAGATTTGGGGGGGGCTTGAAAAGTCCCACAGTGATCAATCAGACCCCATTCCTAGACTAAACTATTCGGGATGGGTGGATCTATAAGTTGAATTTGTTATGTGTTCCACACTCAAAAGACCACCTCTTGCTCATCTGGGAGGCACATGCTTCAGCCTATAGGGGTTACTTCGGTACCACAAAGACCATCCAACATCTGCAATGCCATTTCCATTGGCCTTCCATGCAGCCTCAAGTTGAAAATTTTATCAGAGCCTGTGCATTATGCTCACAATCCAAGCCCTCCAACTGGAAGCATGGGTTATATCAACCACTGCCACTTCCTTCTCAGCCTTGGGAGTCAATCTCAATGGACTTCCTCAGTGGACGTCCAACAACCCAAAAGAAACATTATGAAATCTAGGTAGTGGTATGTCGCTTCAGCAAAATGGCACTTTTTATCCCATGCACAAAGACTACTACAACAGCGCAAATAGCAGAACTCTACTTCTGACATGTCTGGCCCCATTTTGGCCTCCCAAGCACTATCATCTCAGATAGAAATTCTCACTTCCTCGACACATTTTGGAAGACAATATGGGCGCTATTCGGGTGCCACCTCAATTTTTCTACTGCATTCCATCCTCAAACAGATGGCCAAACAAAGGTTGTCAACAAATTCTTGGTTCATGCTCTCCGAACTCACTTTGGGCACAGCAAACAATGGGACAATTACTTTCACATTCTACATCATAGCTACAACAAGGAAACACATTCTTCTACGGGATTTTCACCTTTTGAAGTTTTCTTGGGTTTCCAACCAGCATCTCCAACCGAGCTCCCACTCACTTGGGCTCCTCAAGGTACCTTTCATCAACAGCAAGAACAACTCTCGACACAACGATTTCTCCAACAAATTGCACAATGCCACACTGCAGTAACATAATCACTTAAAGAAACTCAAGAGCATGCCAAGAAGATCCATGACAAACAAAAAACCTTCATGTCCTTTCAACCAGGGGATCAAGTTTGGTTACACTTGGATAAGAAGCGCTTCAAAGGCCACCATCATAAGCTTCTTCCATTAAGATATGGTCCGTATACCATCCTCGACAAGATTGGAGAAAATGCTTATAGGTTGGATCTGCCACCACAACTGGGAATCCACAATGTCATTAATGTAAATCACTTAAAGTTGTTTCAGCCTTCCCTCTTGGAAGAACCAGTCACCATCACTCATCCAGTGGACAACATTCTGGATTTCCAACTCCCATTGGCCAAAGACACTCTGTTTGACACCCGGAATTGCTCTACAAGGCACCGAACATACACTTCATATCTGGTAGCCCGCCAAGGTCAAACTCCAGCTCAAGCAAAATGGATCACAACTGAAGTATTTCATAGAAACTTTCCTCACCTTCTCATGGAATTCTGGATGCTTCCATATCTAAACAGGGAGGAATTAGGCCAAGGAGGCCAACTAGGGGAACACCCACCTGGGGCACACATGTCAATCACCTAGGCGCAACCCATTTTCAACTTTTGATGTTATTTAATTAAGAATATGTAAATAAATGGTTCCCTCAATATATAAGGTGAACCGAGACTCAAATAAATCATTCTCATCTTTTTCCTGAAGCTATGTGTCTCATTTTCTTTTATTTCTGAGTTTACATTTTATGTTTACTGCAATTTCATTTTTTGGGTTTCTCAGGGTTAACCAGTGCGCCTTCCTTCATGGTTGCATCCTGGTGACTTTTTTTTCCATGATTCCACCTCTAAGAGCAAGCTTACTCTGTTATCTATCCAATATCTCAGAGAGAAAATCGTTTTCCTGCAAATTTCTGAGGCAGAAAGGAGGGCGCACCAACCTGGGGTTTTGCGCCCTTGTTGGTTTTTCATTTGTCGGGATGAAGTGAGTGTGCCCTCTTCTATGGCTGCACTGAGCTTCTCTCGCTAATCCCTAGGGGTCAAACTGATATAGCCACATCCCCTTAACCACTCTCAGATCATCCCGA
>JASDQU010105075.1:68264-86529 GCA_032191745.1 Picea mariana
AGGGAGGATTTTCAAAGCTCTAAGCAGTAAGCCTTTCCCCACCATACACCTTAGGTCGTGATACACTTGGGCATGTGAATTGGTAACTAGGATCTACAGAGATAAAGAGGAAACTCATGTGAGGATAGGTTGAGGGAAAATGATGTATGTGATAACCGAGGGAGGCAAAAATTTCAACTAAACTTATATGAACTGCTTGAGGAAGGCTAGGAAAATAAAATGTAACTTTGTGCCTAAGAAGTCTTATTCATTGCAACAACAATGGAATCTTGGTACAATGATATGGAACATTTCTTACAAATTGGTGAGTGCCTGAGAAATATGAATAAGAAGTAAAGGAGAGCATTGAGGCTCAAATCTACCCAGTACTAGCTTGTAAATGGTGTTGTATTTCAAAAGAATCACAATGGAGTATTATTGAGATGCTTGGAAAAATAAGATGTTGACCATGTTCTCAAATAATTACATGATGGAATAGCTAGAGGAAATTTTTTTGGTGATACAACAACTCACTAGATCTTGAGAGCTAGTTCTTATTGGCCAACACTATTTAGAGATGCTCATTTATACACTTGAAAGTGAAAATTTTTCCTAACTAGTGTTCAATGAGGAAAGAATCATGCTATACCAATGCAATCCATGACAATTGATGAACCATTTCAGCAATGGGGTCTAGAAATAATAGGGGAAATGAACCCAAACTCTTCAAAACAATACAAGTACATCTTAATAGATAGAGACTATTTTACAAGATAAATAGAAGTAGTCTTGTTAATCAAAGTAAATGAATTGGTTGTCACGGGGTTCATTGAACAACAATTGATTACCAAGTTTGGGGTTTTGTTTGTTCTTGTTTTCGATTCCATGAGAGAGGGGCCTAAAGGGGGCCAAGTCTTTTTAATATAGTTTATTTACCCATCTTCGGTTTAATTGAGAAAAGTGGTTACATGAGCTTATTGGGGTAGGTCAAGTGGTTCTTGATTTCCAAGTAAATATATAAACCGCTCTTTGGGTTGTTTGGGGTTTCATTTTTTCACTCTTTCATTTTGGTTCTTCATTCATTGTTGATCATTCAATCATGCATCTTCCTCATTCTTTTTAATTCGTGTGCTCTTGGTCTGAGCATGAAAACGAATGGTCGAAGGTAGATATCCATTGATAGATGGTTGTGAGGAATTATTGATCATTCCAGGAGGGAATGGATGCATGTGTGCATGACATCAATGGTAGTTTTGAAATATCTATCCACAACTGAGAATCCTTGGAGTTTCTAGCATGGATATTTCTTGACCAGTAGCACTAGAGCCTTGGAGAGAAATGGAATAGCCTGAGGGAATATATGGCAGAGAAAGGAGTTCATTTATTTGGGTTGTGCATGATGGAGGGAAAGATAATTGGAAATTAGGATTATTGTGTGGTTGGGAAAACATGAGAGTGTGTTAGCTAACTGGTGTGTTTTTTTTAATATTTGGCCTAGGACTTGTCCTTGTGGATTCGTAGTCCTGGCGCAGGGATGACACTGTTGTTGAGAGTGAATAAACAACGGTTTCCATGGTTCGTTGGAACATCCTTGGTCTGCATCCATTTGGTGAATATTTACTTGAAAAGATAAGTGCTCTTTGTGCTTTTTGTATAATGTATATTCCGTTGTTGTTCTCGGATAAATCGATGAATGCGGACATAAACTGATCTCCCTAGATCCACCTAGATATAGAAAAAAACAAGACATGACATGGCGCTTTCCCTAAGCTCCAATCATCAAATTTACTATCAAACAAGAGATGAATGACATACCTTTGAATATCGCTTCCTTATATATTTGTTGTCATCGCTCCCCTCCGGTGCTCTTGTGATATTGGATCTGTAATGACACAACCCAACCAAAGTGAGAGAAACAATAGTATACTCAATGAAAGCTTATACATGTGGTCAAGGAGTCATGTAATAAAATGAGAATGATTTTATGAAAAAGAAACATGCCACTGTATTATATAATGTGGAAGAAAGATACAACCAGATGCCTTGATGTTTTCAGGTTCCTTCCAATAGTTCCTTGTTTCACACACACTTCTAATCCACAGATTCTGAGACTGTAGATCTGATAGCTACTCACAATCTATCTTGACAAAGCAAAGCTCAAAGCCAACATACAAGCTCCAAAAACTCCAAGCTACAAAACTCAATAATAAGCCAATATAACTTTCTCCATGAGAGCTCCTCTCCTTTTATAAGCTGAAGAGAATAAGGTGAGGAGGTTAGGATGATCCCACTAAATCATGAAATCGAGTAAGATCCAAACCGTTTGGAGGCCACCTCACCATAGAAGATTCTCCTTCTAGAAGCATCGATAAGACACTTGTTTTGCCCACGTACAGGAATTTCCACATCCTAGCTATAGTGCAGCCTGTGGAAACTCCGCAATCTAGCTTTAGAGAAGGGTGCGAAAATCAGGCATCGCCGCACCCTGCGTATAGTGCAGCCTACGGAAACTACCTTAATAGGATTTTTTACAAAGGGAAATGCAACTTCTTCTCTCACGAAAAGTTCTTCTCCCTTCTTTCTTCGGGAATTCAGACCACTGACCCCTCTGATGGCAACAGATAGGTTTATATCATTAACGGTCATAAGGGTGATGAAAATAATGTGTAACAGAGAGCCCCCCAAAGTATGAAGTTAGAATAGAGTGATAGCTGAAATACTTTGTCGAGTGTGTGTAGGGAACAAGGAACACATCGATCAGAAACCTGCCAACAAACAAGGAAATACAGTACAATAATATATCATCACTGAGGTAGGCATTCCCATACTCAGAACATAAATTACTCAAAGAATATATGCTGACATGCAGAGATCCATGTCAAGTAATACAGGTCATGGCCACCAAACATACACTATGGATCCATGCCAATATGACTCAAATCTTAATATAGCCACCAAAAATACACCGTGGATCTATGTGCTAAAGACTCAAATTTGAACATAGCCATGAAACATACATTATGGATATATGTAATAGTACAATATGAATATACTCCAACGCAACCTGAATCTATCATAAAATATTCATGGTCTTCATATCCATCACTCTATAGTACGAATTTAACCATGTGAATACATGTGTTGAAGTCGAACATAGTAGAAACCACTTGATTACCGGTCATTAGTGTATACCATTAACAAGTGCGAGGGAAATCACCATTAATGTCAATGACTCCCAAGGTACTCTGGTACAATCCAATGGGTTTGAATTAATGAGATAAAGTCAAACACTCGATGGAATCTCCCGATCAGGGGTCAATAATGAAAACCCATTGTCGAAAGAGAGGAAACCTCCCATTGAGGCATGCAAGTTCCAAGGTACCAATTAGTTTCTAAGTCTAAGTCCTGGATAATGAGTTGGAGTAGAAAGGAAAAGACTCATCATAGGAGGGCCTTAATGTATCCCCTATCAATGACATGAAACAGTGACACAGACCTTATCGGCCCCTCGAGCCTGAGATCCACTCACAGGATCATTCTATATGCCCTTCGAGCCGGATTGGCTCTTTCGGATTCTCTGCTGGAATCCCCCTTCAAATCAATCCACAGGTTCTTTTTTGCAGTTTGCGATTTCGCGAGTTCACGAGCTGAAACTCTAAGCCTTCCTCCTCCAATTCCACGATACCCGAGACCACGAAATGGTTATGGCTCCCCTTTCGTCAGCGCCCTCCTTGTGCGAACGTCGGCTAAGCTAAGCACTAGCTCCTTTCACCTCTCACGTCTTCATGAGTTCAAACATCGAGCCTTGCCCCTTTTATTTTCTGAACCCCGAGAGGCGAGATTTGACTTTCCTCCCCTCATTCTCGCTTCTCGCGACTTCGCGAGTCGAGGGATCTAACCTTCGTTCCCTTTTCTCCCAACTCCCCGAGATGCAAGAGGTCAACGGGGTGTTGACTCCTCCAAATGTGTGACACGTTTCTACTGGTTAAATTCCTGGGTCCACTGTGCAGTCCTGCCTCATGTCCCTCGTGCTGGCTCTCGGCACTTCGCAACTTCGCTTCTCACAACTCCAAGCACTCAAACTTTTGGGCTCACACCCGGCGAAACCCTGAATTCACGAGATCCTATGATCTCTAACTCTTGTCCTCCTCTTAACAGATGGTTGTGATTTTTCTTGAGGTTTCATGACTTTGGAACTTTTGGGACAAGAGTCTCGACCTCTTATCCTCTGATATGCCGAAACGTGAAATTTTGACACGTCATCAACGTGGGTCCCATACGAAACTTCTGCCTTTTTTGGAATCTTGGATCTCGCGACTTCGCAAGTTCGATTGCTATGCTCTCAGTTCTCCAACTAACGAAACCATGAAATGGTCAACAAAGGTTTGACCTCCGAGTTGGTGAGCATGCCACCTGTCCACCCTCAGATGGACAGTCCTAATTCACTTCGCAGCTTCGCCACTCGTGAAGTTGAATGACCTCTCTTTCTGTCCTCCGATGTTTGAATCCCCAATACGAGTGATCTCGTGACACGTATCCTTCCAACAAGACGGCTCATATTCCTTTCACGATTTCGCGACTTCGCCTTTCGCGGTCTCATGAATCTTGGTGCAAAGGTCTCGACCTTTCAACTTCCGAAACCCCGAAATGAATTATTCGAGTGATCCAACGGTCTGATTTCTCCCGACCATAACTTCCCTGCTCCTCTGCGAGATCTTACGGTTCTCGAAACCTCGTGAATTCTCCATGGAGAATTTCGACCGTCGAATTCCTCTTTAACGATTCCCACAAAATGAACAAAGTGCTCTTTCACAAAACTTGTCTACCCGCAAAACAATATCACTGCACCTCCTTCCTGAATGCTTCAAGGTACTAAACCTCCTGAGCTTTCTCCATGACTCGAGTCTTCAAGAAGACTCATGCACGCACCCCTTGTGGCGATTCTTGAATACTTCTAGGTATTGAGTTCTCTGACTCTGTGTACTCTCTACAACAACAGTCTTTCCACCACTTCGCTTAGTTTGCAAACACTGAGACTTCACTCAGCCTACACACTCCTTGCACGGATCCTGTGCTTCACTTTCACTTCTGCGAGAATGAGAACAGTGTTATCTCTCCTGAGCTTGCAGAGATGAACTCTGACTTCTGTCAACGCACACCTTGAGGACAATTTCACTACACTCCTTGCAGGAAAACTCTTGCCCATACAGAGAAATTATTGAAACTCATTCTCTATTCTCTCTCTCTTCAGATTTCAGACATTCAATATGAAATCATACATTCACGCAGCAAAGAAAAATGCATAACAGAGGGTAAACAAACATATATAAATCAGCATGTGCAACACAGAAAGCAATTGGACACCATGAGTCTGAACTAAAGATCCTTATATTAATCCAGAACTTTTGTACATGGGGTTTACTCTACATAGCTCTCTGCTTCTGCTCTCCTATTCTCTCTTCTCATAATGTTGCTTATTGTTACAATAATACAAGGGAGGGTGTCTATATCTGTTTTCCCTCCGCTCCTAAAACTGTCTAATCTAGGAATTCAATTCTACCTACTTACATTCATTAGCATAAATGCCTTCACCCAATACAAACGAGAGCGGGAGGCTCAAGGTCTATTTACAAATCAGGAAGTACGCCCTTCCTTAATTGTTTCATTTATGTTTGGTTTATTCACTTCAAAACATTCAAATAATTTTATCATGTGCCAAAATGCGTTGGTGTGTACCCCACGCTCGCTTGACGTTGGCGATGCTCCTGCATCAAACAGGTAACAAGATTTGAAGTAGATCAGAGTAACCAGTGATTCAGGACTGACTCAGGGATGGTCAACGCAATAGAAGGTTTAAGGACTGCGGAAATGGCCGACGCAATAGAAGGCTTTCTGGGTTGAACTTCTCTTTGAACATATTGATGACACAACAATTGTCTTGGAAACACTGACTCAATAATAGGGATCACATACCGATTGGTAATCTTATAAAGGAGTATGATCAGGAGGCAAGTGGATTTTCCAACCTAGACACAAAGCAAGTGAAAGAGTGTCATGTTCAAAAGCGACTCTTCCATAGAATACAGGTTTAGATGCATTTCTTTCTCAATTTTTCCCCCACCATTTTTGGTGAGTACCTCTTTATTTTTACACAAGCTTGAGGAGGATAACATATGCTTGAACTGTAAGCTCATACTTCAGATGAGTCCCTCAGAGTATGTTTAACGAACCCTAGGAAGGAGTGGTTTAGTCGCATACGGGCCTTTCAATGTTTGTTTTACAAGTCCAAAGAAATAAAATTTAGGGGTTTTTCGTGTTTACAGAGTCTGAAAAACACTTAAAGAGAACTCTCTCAGTTCATTTTTCGTTTAAATTGATGAGACCAAAAAAATGATAATCTATCTCCCATCAAATGTTTTCTTCAAATACTTTTACGACCGTGAAAAGAACAAGGTCGCTCGGCAATCAGTCCATGTTTAGAGAATCTAAAAAGAGCTTAAAGGGAACTCCAGGGAGTTTCCTTTTTCGTATTACCTTTACGAGTCTGAAAAAAGTGATAAAAGTATACTCGGTTACATTCTCATTGATTTGCAAGCATGAGAAAGAACAAATACTAAGCTCGGGATTGTTTTCATTTTTATGCAAGCTTAAAACAAAACAAAACTATGCTTGGGATAGATTTTATTTTTACACAAGCTTAAAAAATAAACAAAACTATGCCAAGGGTCCAAACTTCCAATCACTGCCAAACATGTTGGAAAACAACCAGTTACTGTTAATCATGTTGGGAGTGTTGATGATGGAGTGTGAAAAAGGGTAGCCATCTTCTTAAGGATTGTCATGGTCTATCCAAGGTTATCGAAGCATGGTCTATCCAAGGTTATCGAACCATGGTCTACACACCCTAGATCCACCTAGATCTAGAACAAAACAAGATGGGACAATAGTATACTCGATGAAATCTTATACATGCGAACATTCATCTCTTGTTTGATAGTAAATTCGATGATTAGAGCTTAGGGAAAGCGCCACGTCCTGTCTTGTTTTGTTCTAGATCTAGGTGGATCTAGGGAGATCAATTTATGTCCGTATTCACCGATTTATCAGATAAATCGGTGAATGCAGACATAAACTAATCTCCCTAGATCCACCTAGATCTAGAACAAAACAAGACAGGACGTGGCACTTTCCCTAATCTCTAATCATCGAATTTATAACAAACAAGAGATGAATGACATACCTTTGAATATTGCTTCCTTATATCTTTGTTTTCCTCGCTCCGCTCCGGTGCTCTTGTGATATTAGATCTACAATGACACAAACCAACCAAAATGAAAGCAACAACAGTATACTCAATGAAAGCTTATACATGTGATCAAGGATTCATGTAATAAAATGAGAATAAGGAAGGGTCCAAACTTCCAACCACTGCCAAACATGTTGGAAAACAACCAGTTACTATTAATCATGCTGGGAGTGTTGATGATGTCAAGATCACCCACACAACCCGTAAGCCCAAGTACCCTTGTAGGCTTTGTTAGGGTAGCCATCTTCTTAAGGATTGCCCTGGTCTATCCAAGGTTATCAAAGCATGGTTTACACACCCTTGCCAACCCATGTCGTCAACCTCTGAACAACATGTTGATGACCTCCCATCAACTAGTCAAGATATTGTTGGGAAGAAGAAAAGTAGAGTAAAGTTCCCATGTATGTTATGCAGAGGAAGTCATCTAACTCACCTTTTCCCTTGTATGGACAAAGCCTCGAAATTTTTGGAAGACATGATTGTTTCTCAGCCTCAACTTCCAGTTTCTTATTGCATGACTCCTTGATCACATGTATAAGATTTCATTGAGTATACTATTGTTGCTTTCACTTTGGTTGGTTTGTGTCATTGCAGATCCAATATCACAAGAGCACTGGAGCGGAGGATTTTCCATGGGAGAAGGAGGAATGCCCCCCGGCACGGTAGATTTTGTATCAACGAGAAAATCATGGGAAGTATCGGGTTTAATCTCTAGCAGGAGAGTAGGATCGACTGATAATGACGTCAAATTGACTACTTGGGTTTCATTCTCCAAGGGGAGAATGGGGTCGACAAGTGGAAATGGATCGACTGCTTGGGTTTCACTCTCTGGCGGAAGAGTGGGATTGATCGAGGATGGGATTGGATCAACCACTTTGTCAACTCGTTCAATTAAGGACGTCACCAGATTGACTACATGATCAACTGGGTTGACCGATGAAGGGGCCAAATCGATCATTCCATCAACTACAGGTGGGTTGAGAGTAAGCTTGTGATAAGAAGCTAGAAGTTAGGGCTGTGAAATAGTCATGTCTTGCCCTGGTCTATCAAACGTTATCGAAGCATGGTCTACACACCCTCGTCAACCCATGTCGTCAACCTCTGAAAAACATGTTGATGACCTCCCATCAACTAGTCAAGATATTGTTGGGAAGAAGAAAAGTAGAGTCAAGTTCATGTGTATGTTATGCAGAGGGAGTCATCTAACTCACCTTTTCCCTCGTATGGACGAAGCCTCAAAATTTTTGGAAGACATGACTGTTTCGTAGCCTCAACTTCCAGTTTCTTATTACATGACTCCTTGATCACATGTATAAGCTTTCATTGAGTATACTATTGTTTATTTCACTTTGGTTGGTTTGTGTCATTGCAGATCCAATATCACAAGAGCACTGGAGCAGAGCAGGACAACAAATATATAAGAAAGTGATATTCAAAGGTATGTCATTCATATCTTATTTAATAGTAAATTCGATGATTAAAGCTTAGGGAAAGCGCCATGTCCTGTCTTGTTTTGTTATAGATCTAGGTGGATCTCCCTTAAATCTGTGAATGCGGACATAAACTAATCTCCCTAGATCCACCTAGATCTAGAAAAAAATAAGACAGGACATGGCACTTTCCCTAAGCTATAATCATCGAATTTACTATCAAACAAGAGATGAATGACATACCTTTGAATATCTCTTCCTTATATATTTTTTGTCCTCGTTCTGCTTTGGTGCTCTTGTGATATTGGATCTACAATGACACAAACCAACCAAAGTGAAAGCAACAATAGTATACTCAATGAAATCTTATACATGTGATCAAGGAGCCATGTAATAAAATGAGAATAAGGAAGGGTCCAAACTTCCAACCACTACCAAACATGTTGGAAAACAACCAGTTATTGTTAATCGTGTTGGGAGTGTTGATGATGTCAAGATCACCCACACAACCCGTAAGCCCAAGTACCCTTGCAGGCTTTGTAAGGGTAGCCATCTTCTTAAGGATTGCCCTGGTATATCCAAGGTTATCGAAGCATAGTCTACACACCCTCACCAACCCATGTCATCAGCCTCTAAACAACATGCTGATGACCTCCCATCAACTAGTCAAGATACTATTGGGAAGAAGAAAAGTAGAGTCAAGTTTCTATGTATGTTATGCGGAGGGAGTCATCTAACTCACCTTTTCCTTCATATGGATGAAGCCTCAAAATTGTTGGAAGACATGATTGTTTCTCAACCTCAACTTCCAGTTGCTTATCGCAAGCTTACTCTCGACCCACTTGTAGTTGATGGAATGATCAATTTGTCCCCTTTGTCAATCAATCAGTTTGATCATGTACTCAATCTAGTCACATCCTTAGTCGAACCAATTGAAAAATTGGTCGATCTGATCCCATCTTCAGTCGATCCCACTCTCCCATTAGAGAGTACAACCCAAGTGGTCGATTTGATCCCATCCTCAGTCGATTCCACTCTCCCGTTAGAGAGTGAAACCCAATCATTCGATCCCTTTCCACCCGTCGACCCCATTCTCCCCTTGGATAATGAAACCCAAGTGGTCGATCTGATCTCGTCATCGGTCGATCCTACTCTCCGGCTAGAGAGTAAACCTGATGTTGCTCATGTTTTTCTTGTTGATACAGAATCTACCCCGCTAGGGGCCTTTCCACCTTCTCCCGTGGAACCCCCCCAAGTAATGAGGCCATCCTTTTTTATTGGGGTGTGCTAACTGGACCTCGTCTTCCCTCTCACATTCCTTTCAATATTACAATAAAAGTTTGTGGTCAGGACGTTCCTTAGACACTGATAAATGAAGGTTTGTTCGTTAGTATTTTTTCCTCTCTTGCTTGGAAAGCTTTGGGTTTTCCTCAACTTGTCTCAGTTACCTAGACTTTGTTTTCTTTTAATAGAAGAACCAATCACCCTTTAGGAATCCTTCCTCAGTTTCTCGTAACTTTGGGAGGGAAAATTGTCTTTATTGATGTTATGGTAGTATAAGACCCCTTGGATTTTGATTTACTCCTTGGGCGAGATTATTTCTATGCCATGAAAGCTATTGTGTCCACTCTTTTTCATGTGATATCTTTCACACATGATGGAGGAGTGGTGACTATTGATCAACTTTCGTTTGTTGGCCCTGACTTGAACATCAACTCAATAACCTCCCTAAATTGTTCTTATATGCAGATGGTATCACCCCCACTACAGGTTAATTATGTGGTGTTGTCTCCCATGCCTTCAGCTGCCGATGCAGATGAGTCTCTCGATGTACGCTCAATATCTTATGACTTGGATCCGGTAGTTGACATGGTGATCTCTTTGGTAGGGCTATTGGAGCCTGACCTCCTTACCCCTATCGTGACCCTCGACATGTGTTCCTTCCAGAGTGTGTTTCTTCCGTCAAATGAAGATCTCTTGGAAGCCATGATCAAGTTTTGTCCCTTGACCTGGTGTCCTCCCAGACCGGAACGAGGAAAACAAAGATATAAGGAAGCGATATTCAAAGGTATGTCATTCATATCTTGTTTGATAGTAAATTTGATGATTAGAGATTAGGGAAAATTTCATGTCTTGTCTTGTTTTGTTCTAGATCTAGGCGGATCTAGAGAGATCAGTTTATGTCTGCATTCACTGATTTATCTGATAACAGTTGTGTATTTATTATTATCTCTAAGAAATGTATTTATGTGTGCATGCTCACTAGTTATTTGTTGTGCATGGATTATTGTTCATTTCTTTGATGTTTTAGAATAAATCTTGATTATTGCATGTGTGTTTATTGCATTCTTTCATTCTTATTTTCGAATTAATTATTATTAGAATTCGAAATCATTTTTTGAAGTGTGATTTGGAATAGTGTGGCCAGCCTATTGGTGGCTCGGTACGTTACAATATACTTCAGTTAGCTTCCTTAGGGTGGTTGGAACATACATAGTATTTCTCATTTCAATAGTGTTTCTTTTAGGTTCTTTACCGATTTGATATTTGAGTCCTTATAATAAGTTTTGTTGTTTTTCTTTATTTTGATTTTTGTTTAATAGATTTGATTTTGCTTATAAAATTTGAATTTGCATTTCTTTATTTTTGTCAATAATTTATCTCTGCATGGCTTATCACCTGCTAACCAATTTTTAGTCTCCTTGAAGGGTTAATTTCAAGGTCTTGAGAAGAGAAGGAACACTTGCTAATCCTTGTAATGTTTGATCTTATTCCTTACTCATGACTTAGACAAGAAACTGAGTAAATATCCCAGACTACCTAAAGAGGTTGAAATAATGGTGGATTTGGGGCCTCTTCAAATAACTACGTCCCAAAAAATATTGAGAGTTCAGTTAAGTGGTGATTTAGCTAGCATGAAGGTGTCATCCATTCAAATTAAAGGAGCATACCATGTGAAAGGTTTGCAATCATGCCCCATTCTTCTTATATTCAAGCTCAGATCCCCCCAATTTTTAAATCGAACCCGACTTCAAAATTTGGCCCTAACATCACCTTCCTTTGTCAATCCTTGACCTAATTTAGAGTTCGACCCTGACTTATGAACTTGGCTCTCCTATCAACATTCAAACTGTTTGAACTTTTGGTTCTTATTCAAAAGATTATTTGTTACTCTACCTCCTCTTCGAACTTTAAGTCAAACCTTTGAAGGCCCGGTTTTTTAATAGAACTAATTTAAAAATATGGCACCCAATCCCCAAAGTTCCAAAAATCTTGGTTCAATTTGATGATTAGTCTCGATAATAAATTAGGCCTTCCCCATCAAACATTACCAAGAAAGGGTTTTGATTTTCAAATCGGGCTCTAATTTTCAAATCGGCCTCCATTGCCACCAATTTTTGTCTACTTATTTGATTTTCTTCGAACCTCCATGAAACCTTTGAACTCTTTCTCTCGAATGACAAGCCTTACTTTTGAAAATATTTAGATTTCAATTTTGATGATCACAATTTTCAAAATAAAGATTCCTTTCCACTCAATGCTCATAACTCATCCACATTTCTAATTGGTCCAAACCTTCAAATTGGGTCTCCTCCTAGCGAACTCTTTCTTCGATTTCATAATTGGGTCCGATGGCTAAATTGTTCCCTCCCTTTATGAAATATAGTGAAAATGGGTCCTAATATTTTAATTGGCCCCAATTCTCGGATTGACCTCTTTAGTTTCGAACTCTTCACATGCAAATAATTTTTAAAATTTGAATTGGATTATTAAATGTATACATGTCACTTGGGCATTAACATTATTTTAAAGCACATATTGTCTTAGTCCAATTTCATAGTTCCATAACTCAAACCTCCACCTTTCGAACTCATAAATAAATGAAATCTTTCCCTTTGGGGTGTTTGAATTAGAAATTTGAAGTTGAACGTAAAAGTTTATCTGCTTTTAAAGCACATATTGTCTTAGTCCAATTTGATAGTTCCATAACTCAAACCACCACCTTTCGAACTCATAAATAAATGAAAGCTTTCCCTTTGGGGTGTTTGAATTAGAAATTTGAAGTTGAACGTAAAAGTTTTTCTGTTCCAATAGTTGATGTGTTAAAACAATGATTGGTTTTCCCCATGTGACACATGAAACTGCAAAGGAATTCAAGAACATTGCAAGCTATAAATATACATCTATCCATGAGCTTCACTAACTAGGTACGAGATTCTGAAATGCTCTTGTTCGCTTAACAACTTATGCTTTTAAAATGAGTTAGTTAGATGGATTATATTTGTTTTAGCTTGTAGTAATATCAATATTGCATTCGAATTTTTTCTTTAGTTCAAATATAGGTAAAACTTACATGCATCCTGGTATATTTCTTCTTACCACCCTTGAAAATCCTTTGCATATGCATGAGCCACTTGTATGAGCTTTGATTTTCTTTGTTTTCATCGTGAATTTATTTTGAGAGAAACTTGGTTCAAAATGTAAATCTCAACTAAAATTCAAACCTTTGCATCTACTACGATAGCATGCACCTTAAGGTAGGGTCAATATTATCATCCTTAAAGACCAATCTTCATTTCAAATTGCTACAAGGAATTGGTTAATTCATTTAATTCAGTTTTGAGAAAACTTGAGTTCGAACTATAAATCTCAGCCAAAATTCAAATTTTTGCATCTACTATGACAACATGCACCTCAATTCAAGGTCAATATTATCATCCTTAAAGACTAGTTTTCATTTCAAATTGCTAGAAGGAATCTGTTAATTTGTTTAATTTGATTTTTTGAGTTAAACACCACATGCCTTATTTTTTAGTTGAGCTAACATGCAAGAGTTTCTATATGGAATAAAGGCATGTAAGAGAAATCAATAGCATTCCAACTGAAATATCCAATTAAACTTGTAACAACACTAACAAGTAAGAAGTCCCCCACAACAACAGAGTCATCAATTAAAAAAGGAGAAGAAATATATTAGGGGCAAGCAACCAATCATGGAAGCCCAAGATACTAAAGACGTTAAATTTATCATTTATGCAGACATTTCATACACTACTGGAATTGATGGGGGGGCACACATACAATAAATTGTTCCATTTTATTAAATATGGGAAAGGGCTCAAGGATGATGAGAAATTGAATGAAAGAGAAGAATAAGAACTTTCCATAGCACAATATTTGAAGAAATCCATTATACACAATGCATAAGCTAGATCTCTAGTATTACCTTTTGCAGAAGTGATCAGGTATGTAATACGACATGTAGAGGTTAGCGCTAGGAGGATTCGACTAGGGAAAGTGCATTGGATAATTTGCATCAACGAATTTTGAAGCTTACTACAAGATTTTAAAGGTTTAAATCTACTTCATAGATGAGTGGTTGAGATTCTTTACTCATGACGATAATAGTTATGAAATTGTTGTTGATTGATATTGGGAAGGGAGGACTTTCAATACTCTAATAAATAAGTTTTCCCCACCATACACCTTTGGTTAGGATACACACAGGCATGTGAATTGGTCTGTAGGATGTCTAGAGAGAAATATGCAACTCATGTTAGGATAAGCTAGGTTCCAATGATGTATGAGATAACTAAGGTAGGAAAAATTATCAACCAAGTTGCTATCCTATACAACTCATTGGAAAAATCTATAGGAAAGGATCAATTAGATGTATTCTCAAGAACCTTGTAGATGTGCATGTCTTATTACCTATTGGATGTGGGTTGTGCTTCCAAAACATTCATGACGTTAGGCTAATATTGGTCCCTAGAGTAGCCCCTTGTTCATTTCTATTTCGAAGACTTATGAAAGGACATGTATAAATTTCAATTTTCCCTTATCTATGATGGCTTCCTATCACCATTGTTTGAGCTCATGTTTTGTAACCTTGTTATCGTGCAAACTGTAGGTTGGGAAAATCCCAACCCAATCCATGGGATGGCAATGACGGTGGGAGAATCTACCCACTGTCACCTTAGGTAAATCCTCCCCTCGCTTTAGTGAAGAACAAATCCAACACAAGGGGGGAATCCTAGATGACCCTAGGGGGAAATAAGACAAAAAGTGAGATGATGGAAGTGATTCCCCTATATTTCAATATACTAAGTGGAATATAGCTTAGGAAAGAGTCTTGGAAGTGGTTAATAGTTTCCAAGAAACTTGAGTACCTGCAGAAGATGATGTATCTGCCCAAGACACAAGAAAAGACAAGCTAAACAATCCAATGGAAAAGATATTTAAGCTCGTTGTCCTTGTTTGCAGCAGTTAACAAAAGTATATATCAGCAAGTAAATGATTATTGAAGCTGCTACAAGATGCTAAAATTCAAGTAAATGATGCAAGAGATAAACTAGCAATCACTAAGATAACTCAAGTGTGAAAGCATAAGACTTTAGCAATGAGATAAGGTTGTTATAAACAAGTATTGTAAAGATATATTATCATCCTTATGGCTGTAGCAAACTATTACTACAACAGAAAATTTCAACCCACAAAAAGTACAAGTAAACCACCCAAAAAGTGTGTTGAGACTAGTAGATTATTATGGAAGGTTGCTAGTAAATTTTGATGGTTGAAATGTGAGTTATAAATAAATAAAAAGAGTAATTTGTTGCAGCTCTAATGGCTATATATTTTATTTAGTTATAGCTCCAAGAAGACAAAGCAAACCTAGACTCCCTATAGGCCTTAGCAACCTCAAAGTGTCAAGAATAGATCCCAACTTGAACAATATCAATATTTCACTAAATCACGTTTACCAATGCAAACCATTTATTTCTCCAATGCAAACTTCAGATTAGTGCCTTCAAAATTTGGGTAAATGGAGTCTTGAAAACATAAGTTAGATAAAAAAAATCCCTAGGGGTGTAAACCCTCTTACTCCCTAGGGAATTCAAATCAAACTAAGGTAAATCTAGGAGGGCATACACCCTTGGATTCCTCCTAGCAACCTTGCAATAAATGAATTATAGACTAGTAAATGAAATGAAACTTGATGGAGGGTGTATGCACTTATACTCCTCCTATGGTTTTAACCAACAATAATCATGAAAGAAGCAAGAAGAACTAACAATGCAGATTTTTCTTACCAATTCCAAGAGAGATGCAAAATCAAACCCTAGTTCACCAAGCAATGATCAAAATCAAACCCTAAAATAAAGATGGTGTCACACTTCTAGGGAAACGATTTGGCATCAAGAGAAGGACATGTGCTTGGAGATGAAAAATTGGGCCTCTAAAGGCCTTATCCTCAAGCGCTATGATCTTCAAGGTACTCCTCTCCATCCAAATATGCCAAGTGTCAACCAAAAACATCACCACCACCAAAAACCCTATCTCATGCATGACATGACCCCCTAAATGTGGCACTCTAGCCTCTAAAGGCAGGTCGTTGGGGTAATGAATGGATAAGGAGGGTCCTCCAAGGTGCCTCTCAAGCCTCCAAAGGCTTATATCATTGTCCAGTGTGTGGGATAAGGTATATATCCGATGGGCTTCAAGCCCCAAGGAAGCCCAAGCTAGCCTTGTTCTTCCAAATCTATTCACCAATTAGGTCCTGCAAAGACAATGAATACACCCTCCAAGGATCTCAAGTCAAATGCATCATGATAAGTACATCAAGACAAAAAAAGATCCATCTAAGCATGTGCATCCAAATGACCTCATCAACATAAACAAGTGATCAAATGCCCTATGCAATTTTCCAAGCTCAGGTATGGGAGGGTTGAAAAAGTGGCCTATTGGGTGAATCGTACCTCAAGTTTAGGATTGTTTCCCAAGTGGGACCTTCCCTAAGACATGTGGAAAAAGTGACATGGATGGGGGAAAGACTTTTGGGCATGGGTTTCATGACATACATGGGATCGTAGTATCTCGTTTATGGGTGCCTTTGTAGAGGGTGTGTTGCACCTTTGTTTTCAATGCAACCTTTTTCCAAGCCCATTTATTGAATTTTGTTTCTTTTAAGATGTTTCCAAGATGAAGCCAAGATGGGGATTCTACCTAAGAATGAAAAGCAGTGCCCACCTTGACTCTACCCTGGTCACATCTTGTTTCCCCAAGTTGAATACAACGTGTGGGGATTCTACCTAAGCATGAAAAAAAATGCCCACACATGCTCCACTTTGGTTAACATTTTGTATTAGTTATTTTTCATGGGTCCCATCAATTTCTTATGAGAGACATTTCATTGTCCTTAGGATCCCTGGGAAACATCTAGAAGGTTCATGATTGGATTTTATATTTTTCCAACTACAAGCCTCTAGGCCTTCAGCCCATTCTTCCCATGAAATGAGGGACAATCCCTTCTTGGGTCAGTACACCTAAAAATACCAAAAGGTAAGGAGATGATGGGATGAAGTGTGGAAAGTGAAAAGTATGGTCAAGAATGGCATGATGACTCTCCAAGAGGACCTCCCAGTAGCAAACCTATCCCTAAAGGTGACCCACTTATTAGGGAACATTGTCAACCACCAAGGTGAAACAAGGCAAAGAGCATAGTTTCCAACCCGATGTTACATAATAAAAAATGATTTAAAATGAAACAAACTTAAATTCCTCAAATATTGAAATGACACTCACCATAATACTTGGCTTGTACCTCATGGAGCAAGACCCAATGTCTTCCAGAAGCAAGTTGATGTGGTGGATACCCTCATATGAACCTAGAACTGTGGTGGCGAGGTGGGTCTTTGTCTGTGCAAGTGGACATTATTGGTCAAGATATCTCTCGGTGCTCCATGCCTTCAACCTAAGGGCCTCAAGACATCATATCCTTAGTTATCCCTAGGAACTGGGGATAACAAACCTTACCCAAGGATATCTTAAGAGGCTATAGAGGTATTGAAATGCATTGGATATTTGTACCTAGATGAATACTCCACCTATATCAAGATCATGGTGTTACACCTGAACCTCATTTTCTTCCAGTTGATGTACCAAATAGCTCATTCAAGAAACTGGATACCAGATTGCTCTACATGGTTTCAACGCGTGCTTGATCAAAATCAAAATAAGTTGTGCCCAACTTATCCACTACATATAGGCATGTATGGACTAACATATTCTACTTGGTCCATGATGGAAGGATAAAATATCAATGAATATCATTCTAAATTGGGAAGAACTCAAATAAATTATTCATTGGGGATTATTGAAAAACATAGGGTTGAGATGAATATTCCTTCCCCTAATAGCATGAAGAGAACGAATTTGAAAAACCTTTGAAAAGAGAATTAACTTATGATGAGGTTCTAAATAATCTACAAGTTATTATTGAGGAAAAATAGAGAAGAAAGAAAGAGGAAGTTGAAAGGGATACTTGTGAGAGATAATCCCTTCAAGAGAAAAGAAAAGGAAAGGAAAAGAGAAGAGTAGAAGCCTTAGATAAATCCAAAGCATAAGCTAAGGTCAAAAGAAAAGAAGAAGCACAGAGAAAATTTCTGAAGAAAGAGGAATTGGCAAAGAAAAAAGAGTTTGATGCTAAAGCCAACTTCTAAATTGCTAGAAAAGAAGGCATAAAGAAAAAAAAAAGATAAAGAAGATGCAA
>JASDQU010105075.1:98503-115496 GCA_032191745.1 Picea mariana
CGCTTCTAGAAGGATCTTCCTCTAGATGCTTCTTTTTAGTATAAATAGGAGTCGAGGGTATTGAGAACCCTATCTTGGATATTATTGTAACAGAGCGCTGCTCGATTGGAGGTTTCCCCCTCGAAGAGGCCTGTGAACATTGCTATCTGAATCAAGTGCTATTTCTGTTCAAGTGCTATTTATGTTGCTATTTCATATATCGTTTCTGTGTATTGAGAAGATTATGCTGGATATTTTACTGTTATTTTGTTATTTCTAGCATTTCGTTTCTGTTCTACATATTTTATATATCTGGTATCTTGCAATATTCTCCCAAAGTTTGTCCTGGATAATTCAAGGTCACCAAAAGATCACATTAAAATATTTTATTTGGTTATTAGATTATTGAATCTGGAACATGAAGATGTTGTATGTAGACATTTTCCTTATAATTTTGAAAATAAATCTTCCACATGGTATTTCAATCTATTGGTAGGATAAATTACTAATTGGAATGATTTTGAGAAAGCATTCAATGATAAGTTTCGTGAATAATCTACCTCGATTGTACACTTGAAAGAACTAATATCAATTGAGATGGATAAGAAAAAATGAATAAGATTTTTTAACCAATGTTTCACCACCATTCTAAATAAATTATTAGCAACTTCCCCAATGAAAGAAAAAGTATTTGAATACTATAATTCTACTTTTCTTATATATATTGCCATGTTTATTAAGAGATCTAGTCAAAATATTTTATTTGAAAATTTTGAAGAAGTCAAGAATGTGGAAGATGAGATGTTGAATTTGGAAGGAAATATAGGAAATGAGGAAATTAAAACTTCTCCTAAGAAATTCATTGTTTTGTCTAAACCACCCTCTAAAACAAATATTGAGATTTATAATAAAGACCCCACAGATATGGAGGGTGGTTTACATTGGTTAATAAATTATTGAATGAGAATGTGGATTTGAAAAAGAACTTTGTAGAAAGAACTTCTAACATGAGAACTTTTAGACATTTCTACAGGATGGATAATTAATGCAATCATCATCATGCAAATCATTCTAGAAAACATGTCCATGATGTAATATCCCTTGAATTTGAATTTAAATATTTTCTTCATTTGATGAACCCAAACTCTACTACAAGGATATAAGAAAATACCAAATTGGAACCCAACTATTTATTGCATTAAATACATAACTGGTAGCAATACAAATTAAACTTAGCACAATACAAAATATGGGAGATGAACCATATATATATATATATATATATATATGATTTCTTGTGTGTTGATTATGCAAGTACATCCAAGAAGATTGCATGTAGGTGATTACAACGCACAACACTTCCCAAACCAGAGATATTAGTTCTTAAATGTGCTTATCAGCACCACAAAACATGAACAACAATAGATACAGTCATGGCAGGTATGTAAATAATGATTTATGGTCTTCTGCTTTCCCCACAGTGTTGGCTCGTCCCACTGGAAGTGAAAACAACATCCAAAGGAAAGACACCTTCCTTCCACATGAACTCAACTTTCAATAGAATGGCTCAGCCACCAACAAAGATATCAACCCCTTCTAAGAAACAATAACTCTGCTACAGAGTAAGTGATTCTCCCTTCATTGTGTATTACTCATACCAACAACCAAAGAGCACTTCCATCCACAAGAAACTCTCATAAACTGATATAGAAGTGGCTCCAGTCACCACAAATGGCCAAGAGATGAAGGATTCAGCCTCAATTGATAAAACAACCACTGAAGTGAATAAATTTGACTCCCAACAAATGATGTGGCTCAACTGCAAGAAGGAACTCGCCCTTTTTAAACAAACTTATCCCAACACAATAAATTTTCCCTCAGGGATAAAATTAAGATCATCTTTATGAGATTTGACCCCTCTTTAGACCAACTCAGCCACAAACGAATGGACTTTCGCAACCATAAATAAAATCTTTTGCAATTATGAAACTATGATGCCACAAGAGAAAGACTCAACCACACTAAAGCATTATGAAGAAACCAGAGTGATTTCTTCCCCAAATGGACTGACTAGGATGGATAGTCTCACCACCGAAACTAATCTCTGAAATCTCCCTTAGGGTTTTCATCCCAGGAGTTCACAAAGCCACCAAGAGCTCTCTCAAAGAGATTTTAGAAAATATCATATCAAGAATGAGAGAGGGCGCCCTCTTTTTCCCCTTTTATTCTTTGGTTGACTCTTTTGCGACCATTTTACCTTTTAATAAATTTAAGTGACTTTTCATATTCTCAATAGTCACTTACACGCCTTTTTTACTATTTACTCAATGTCACCTTTTAAAATTAATTAATTCTTTCTCCGATGACATTAAATAAATAAATAATTCCCTTTTTCATATTGACTATAGCCCATGGGAATTACTTAGGCTATTTCCTCCATCACCTAGAGGGCTCATTTGGAAAGGGACATTACATTCCTCCCTTCCCAAGATTGCTTTTCCTCAAGCAAATACAAATTTTGATGTTGTAAGATTTGGTCACTCTCCTATGTGGGAACCTCTGCAGGTAAATATCTCCATATGATGAGGTACTTTCGGATCACCCTGTTTCTCAACCTTCTCTCCCTAACCTCCAATACCTCCTTAGGAACCAACACTATTTGTCCCTCCTCACCTAAAGGAGGCAAATCTGTCGAAGTTGTGAACTGTTGTCCCAATGCCTTTTTGAGGTATGAAACATGAAATACATTGTGAATTTTGATTCCCTCTGGTAACTCCAACTCATAAGCCACCTCAACAACTCTTTGAATCACCTTGTAAGGTCCATAAAAACGTGGCTTAAGCTTATCTTCTCCACTTTTATTCAAAGAAGACTATCTATATGGTTGTAGCCGCAAGAATACCAAGTCCCCGACTTCAAAAGTGCACTCAACCCTGTGCATGTCTACATATACCTTTTGTTGATTTTGAGTCGTTTGTAGATTGTCCTTGAGAGCTTTGAGTATGTCTTGGATCTCCTGGATCTAGTCCTTGGCTTTGGGATCCCTGTTATCCTCAAATTCCAGGTCGACGAAACAAGGAGCATCATAACCATATAATGTTTGGAATGGTTCCATGCCAATGGACATATGATAAGTGGTGCTATAGTAGTGTTCCCCCAAATGCAACTTCTTAACCCATGCTTTTTGCTTCCTAGACACATAGTCATGTAAGTAACATTATATCCATTTGTTCACAATATCTATCTGTCCATCCATCTGAGGGTGGTAACTAGTGCTGGGATTCAATTATGTGCCAGCCAGTCTGAATAGCTCCTGCCAAAATGCACTATGAAATATGTTGTCCTTGTCACTGACAATATACCTCAGCAACCCGTGGAGTCTGAATACCTATCTGAAAAAACAAATCCACTACCTTTGTTTCCTTATAATTGGAGGATATGGCAAAGAAATGTGAAAATTTGGTCAATCGGTCGACCAATACATATATATAGTATCTTCCTTGGACCTTCGGTAAACCAGTAATAAAGTCCATGGATATGCTTTCCCACTTATGCTCTGGAATGGGAAATGGTTGTAATAATCCAATAGGATGGGCATGCTCTAACTTGTTCTGATGAAAATTCACACACTCTCGTACATGCCTCATTGCATCATTCTTGAGGCCCTTCCAAGTGAACTTCTCCCTAATCTGCCTGTAAGTTTTAAAGTATCATGGATGCCCTGCCAATGGTGCATAGCCTCCATGATATTATCCTTGAGTGTAGATTTTGAAACCAAGTATATATATTATTTGTAGTAGATGATGTCATATGCCACCTTGTACCATTCAACCTGCACACTATGATCCATCACCTCACAAGCGAATTTGTTCTTGGAATATTCCACCAAGAGTTGATATTTCCAGTCAACTGAAACCTCTGCAAGTGAAAATACTTTTGGTTTTCTGGAGATAGCATCTTCAAATGCATTCTTATTTACCTTTACATACTCAATTTCGAAATCATAGGCCTGCAATTTGCCAACCCACTTTTGTTTCCTTTCATTAAAGTCCTTCTCCCCCATAAAGTGCCTCAAGCTGGTGTGGTATGTCTTAACCACAAATGTTCCACCTACCAAGTATTGTTTGAATTTTCCCAAGGCATGCATGATGGTGAGAATTTCCTTGTCATATATGGAGTATATTCTCTTCGAATATGTGATATTTTTTCTCTCATATTCCATCGAATTCCTCTCTTGCATCAAAATTACTAATATGCCCTCACCCGATGCATTGCACTCAAGCACAAAAGGCCGAGTGAAATTAGGAAGTGTTAGAACTAGACAAATACTCATCACCTCTTTCTTCTTGTCAAATGTCCTATGGGCCTCATCTATCCACCTGAGCACCCCCTTCTTTGTTATATCTGTGAGTGGTGCAGCCAACTGTGAAAACCCCTTAACAAACTACCTATAGTAGCTGCAAATCGCAAAGAAACTGTGCAAGTGTGAAATATTTTTGGGTCGTGGCCAATCCAGTATGGCCTGAATATTTTATCTATGCACCTGTACCCCCTGAGCACCAACCACATGACCCAAGTATAGGATCTCCATCATGCCAAACTCTCATTTTGACTCCTTGGCATATAGTGATTGATCCTCCATGATACTCAGAATATCCTCTATATGTCTCAAGTGCTCCTCCCATGTCTTGCTATAAATAAAGAGATAATCACAGAATACCAATAGAAACTTCCTTAGTTTCTTTTTGAAGATGTGATTCATGCAGGATTGGAAAGTAGCTAGTGTGTTGGTCAACCTAAATGGCATGATCAAAAACTCATAATTCCCATAACGGCACCTGAAAGAATTTTTTGGAATGTCCTGCTCTCTGACTCTAATTTGGTGGTACCCCAATCGAACATCAATATTCAAAAATTACACCGCCCCATGTAACTCATCTAACAACTCATCAATATTGGGAATTGGGTACCTATTTTTTACCGTCTTCTTATTCAATGCCATGTAATCAATGCACATTTTCATTGTTCCATCCTTCTTTTTAACCAATGCTATAGAAGAAGAGAATGGACTTGAACTCAACCTAATATGTCCCATCTCTAGAAGCTCCTTAATGGTCTTTTCGATCCCATCCTTGAATTTCTTAGGATTTTTATAGGGAGTGGTGATCACTGGTTTGGCTCCCTCCTCTAACTCAATAGTGTGCTCAAATCCCCTATCGAGTGGTCTCCTTGGATGTATCTATCTGAAGACTCAGTCATACTTACTCAACAGTGTGTGTATGTCCACCTGATATTAATGTTTTCTACTAGAATTTTTTTCAGTAGTGATCAGGCACTCTACTGCATAAGCAACATCCCCATGCAGGAATGTCCCATCCATCTACCTAGATGAGACAATCCTGGGAGCATCATTTTACATGCCTCTCAAGACCACTTTCCTACCATATGTTGCTTTAAATTCCATCTCCATGGCCTGATAGTTGACTGAATGTCTCCCGATGGAAATAATCCATTAGACCCCCAATATGACATTGGTGTCCTGCAACTCAACTACATAAAATCCATATGTCATTTTGTAGTTTCCCAATGACAAGAATAGTTATGAGATATTCTGTGTGTAGGGCATAACACGTCCCCTGGCTACTGCCACATCAAATCCCTCATAATCCATCGTAGGAATCCCCCTCTTAGCCACCAAGGTTGAGTCAATAAAATTGTGAGTTACCCCATCATCAATCAATACAGTGACCCGCTAACCATGTACAACACCCTTGATCTTGAAGGTATGAAATCTAGGGACACTCGATAGAATGCCAATAGCTCTAGTCTTGGCTTCCTCCTGTGGCTACTCCTCAATTGATTTTTCAAGCTCATAAGCATGTGCCTGATCTGCTTCCTCTTCCTCCTCACTATCTGAAATCACTTCTATGTAATGTGCTTTTCCCTTGCCCATACATATGTGCCCCGGTTCCAATGGGTCCTTGCAGTTGAAGCATAGATTTTTCCTCCTAAAATAATTATGAGTTGCCTCATCCATCTTCTCCTTACTTGTTCCTTCTTTCTGAAAGGGCTTCTTATCTTTGTTCTCTTGGGGAATGAATGGTTTGGAGAAATTTTTTGTCTTTGGGACTGCATCCTCCATGTCCCGTGTTTGGATAATAGCATCATGTAACGTCTTTGGTTTNTTCCATCTTCTCCTTACTTGTTCCTTCTTTCTGAAAGGGCTTCTTATCTTTGTTCTCTTGGGGAATGAATGGTTTGGAGAAATTTTTTGTCTTTGGGACTGCATCCTCCATGTCCCGTGTTTGGATAATAGCATCATGTAACGTCTTTGGTTTGAAGGCCCTCACCCAGCCATGTAGTGACTCAAATAAAACCTCCATGAACAACATCACCAATCTCTACTCAGATATGTCGGTTACTATGACTGTGATCCTCTAAAACTTAGTGATGTAAGCATCTGGTGTCCCAACCTGTTTGAGTTGTGCTATCTCTCTAAAATGTAGCTCCATATTTTTCCTATCAAACCTCTCCATCAACCTTTGTGTGAAGTCCAAATAAGAGGTAATGCTAGCATGTTCCATAGTGACCAATCCATGGTACCACCACTCATGGGCCTCCTCGTCCAAATTCAAGGTAATGAATTTAATCGCCTCAACCTTTGTCATGGAAAATTAAGATGGAAATAGGTATTCAAATTTTGAACCCATGCCCTAGTTGTGGATTTTCTAGAACCATCAAAAGAGGGGATGGTGAGCTTCCCAATATTCTTCATGAGATCAACATTGTTTTGACCCCTATTGACCTCCCTTGGCCTATTCCTATATTTGATATTGTAGTATTCCTATAGGGACATGGCATCCTGAAAATTCTCACCCATAGCTTGGCACTCCCTCCAATAATCATCAAAGTTCTCACCTTGACATTGTCGTCCTTGATTATGTGGTTGTTGATTCCCAGTGAACTGAGGTAAAAGCGGCTTGGGAATGATTATTTATATGGTTATGGTACCAAATTGTGCAGGAATATGGTTGGTGTTTCCCTCTACATTGTTTCCATTATTCCCATTGGGACCCCCTGCACCATTGTTACCCCCATGGTGTTGGTTTTCCTGGTTGGTAGCAATCAATTGTGCCAATTCTTGCTTCCCATTTTGTATTCCCTCTAAAATTTTCAAAGCCCTATCTTCATTTTGATCCCCCATAGCTACTTCTTATTATTCTTCCTATGGATGGTTTTCTTCTACTATCTCTTCCTGGTTAAAAATATTTTCTACCCCTCACCACCCCCTACTTCTATAGGTGATATACCCTTGTCCGTCTCCCTGATTCATGAATTTTTAAATCCCCTCAAGCTGGCAGGACTGAGGCTCTAATACCACTGTAATATCGCTTGATATTTTTTTGTATTTTTTCTAAAGTTATGGGGTTCGATAATTAAAAAAAATAGTTTACATTTAACATGTTTTCTTCATTTGATGAAGCCAAACTCTACTACAAGGATATAAAAAAATACCAAACTGGAACCCAACTGGTTATTGCATTAAATATGTAACTAGAAGTAATACAAATTAAACTCAAAACAATACAAAATATGGGAGATGAACCTGATATATATATTCTCTCTTGTGTGATGATTCTGTAAGAACATCCAAGAATACTTCCTATAGGTGATTACAACATACAACACTTCGCAAACCAGAGATATAAGTTCTGAAATGTGCTTATCAACACCACAAAACATGAACAACAATAGATACAATTATGGCAGGTCTGTAAATAATAATTTATGGTCTTCTTCTTTCCCCACAGTGCTAAGTCATCCCACTGGAAGTGATACCATCATCCAAAGGAGAGATGTCTTCCTTCCACATGAACTCATCTCTCAATAGAATGTCTCATCCACCGCCAAAGATATCGACCCCTTCTAAGCAACAATAACTCTACTATAGAGTAAATGATTATTCGTTCACTGTGTATTACTCATACCAAAAACCAAAGAGCACTGCCATCCACAACAAACTCCCACAAACTGATATAGAAGTGCCTCCAATCACCACAAATGGTCAGGAAATGAAGGATTATGCCTCGGTTGATAAAACAACCTATGAAGTGAAGAAACTTGAATCCCAAGAGATGATGTGGCTTGACTTCAAGAAGGAACTCGCCCTTTGTAAACAAACTCAGCCTAGCACAATAAATTCTCCCTTGGGGATAAAGGAAGATCAACTTTATGAGATTCGAACCCTCTTTAAACTAACTCATCCACAAATGAATGGAGTTCTTCTACCATAAATAAACTATGTTTCAAATATGAAACTACATAGCCACAAGAGAAAGACTCAACCACATTGAAGCACAATGATGAAATCAAAGTGATGTCTTCCCCAAATGGAATGGCTAGGGTGGATAGTCTCACCATCGAAACCAATCTTTGAAATCTCCCTTAGGGTTTTCATCCCAAGAGTTCACAAAGCCACCAAGAGCTCTCTCAAAGTGATTTTAGAAAATATCATGTCAAGAATGAGAGAGGGTGCCCTCTTTTTCCCCTTTTATTCTTTGGTTGACTCTTTTGCAACCATTTTACCTTTTAATAAATTTAAGTGACTTTTCATATTTTGGATAGTCACTTAGGCTCCTTTTTTACTATTTACTCAATGTCACTGTTTAAAATTAATCAAATCCCACTCCGATGACATTAAATAAATAATTAATTCCCTTTTTCATACTGACTATAGAACACATGAATTACTTAAGCTATTTCGTCCATCTCCTAGAGGACTCATTTGGAAAGGGACATTACACATGATGGCTACAATTTATGACTTTAGTGGCCAAAAAAGTTTTTGGATCAACAAAAATAGACCAAAATACTCATTCAAAAGCTAAACATGGGTAAATTATGGGATAAGAAGAAGAAATAGAAGAAGCAACAATATTTCTACATAACATATCCCTTGGCCTTCAATACGATGATGAGAAAATGGTGGAAGAAATCTAGGATACCCAAACAATACAAAGAGATTACAACATAATATGTAAGGGGCCCGTTCACTTAGATCCTTCCACATCACAACTTTCCATAAATCCTAAGAAAATTTTAGATCCAGCCTCACCCAAGAAAACAACAATAACAAACATACCTTGGATCATCATGGATTACAATGTGGATATGAAGAAAACAAAATAAAATGTTTCAAATTTTTACATTTGCAATATTCCTCAATAAAGAGACCTTATTTTGTAAACTTTTAAGACATCTTCAGATATACCTTAAAAGACAATGGAAAATTTTGAAGCAAAAAACAATCCTCCTCTAGTAAAACAAAACTATGAAACAAAACATTTAGCTATTATGAATAATGTTATAATTTGTAATCAATCTAAGTCTCAAACCCCACCATTTTTGTTGACCTTTGAATTTTCCAACCACAACGTGCATAATTGTTCGGTTGATTTGGGAGAATGATCAAACACAATGCATTTCTTGGTATGCAGTAAAGTAAATGCTACTCCAACCAAGTGTACGATGTGAATTATCCAACTAGACATGTTAGATGTTAGAGTTATTGGGGAGCTTAATTTTTTTTAATCAAGGTAGCTTATAATACAAAAGTCTACTAGATTATAGACACTATTGGTGTTGATATTCTTGAGTCTTATGGTATTTTTCTTAGAAGGGTTTTGTCTCAGAAGCTGCAAGGATATTTTTCCACAAATTGGTTTCTATAGAAAAACAAAATTCATGTTGATTGAGAGGCTCATCTCAAGCATACATTCATAGAGTTAGGAGCTAGTGAACCAATGCAATTTACACATTCAATTCTCAACAATTGTTTTTCTTGAAACTAAAATAGGGAATTACACAGTAAATAAATCATCCCTAGAATTTGACAAATGATATGTACTCCTTCATTGCACTCGAGTTAATGAAAATGATAAGTGTACCATAGTAAATGTAGAAGATAGTATTTCAACTAATTTGAATATTGACAATTGGACTTTCTTTTTGTATGGTTCTAAATCATAGGAAGGTAGGAGAGTTGGTTGTACTTTGATTAATATATGACAAAAAAAGCTCCACCTTATCTCTTGTAGGCTTGAGTTTGAATGCACCAACAATATTGTAGAGTATGAGGCTTTAATTCAAGGCCTAAGAAAAGCAAGTGATTTAAAGGTGAATTCCTTGATTTTTTTGTGGTTTAGAGATAATCACGAGGTAAGTAAAAAATTCCATTTAAAACTTATCGCCTCATTTGAAAAGTTACCAACTCAAGGTATGGAAATTTAATTGATGATTTTGATGATTTTAACATTACTTCTATTATGTGATCTAAGAATATAGCTCTTGATATGTTGGCTAATCCTAATTCTAAATTATCTCCAATAAATGATGGACTTTCTATTGAATTAATGTTTATCCCATTAGTTCCTGGTAATGTTATTAACTAGAAGGGGTGGCAGGCATGTGGGTGGTCATCATGGGACTTGAAGGAATAATTCAAACTTTCTTCACATGGGGACTTGGTGTTTTTTCCAACAATCAAGTAGAAGCTTATGCACTATGTCAAGGATTGAAATTAGCTAAAGATTCCTATGCTTTATCATTGTTTGTGGTGGGAGTCTCAAAGACAATCATCAACCATACAATCTTCAACTCTACATCGGTGGATAATTCCTTAGCATCTATTATTGCATGAAGCTAACGAGAGGTCAACAACTTCATCAAAATCTCATACTATCATGTTATGCAGGAGAACAATTATGAATCAAATTAGTGTGCAAACGAAACCTTGACATTAAAAGAGGGGGTGCTTATGGTTAATGGCACCATTAATAAATCATCAACCATACAATCTTCAAATCTACACCGGTGGATAATCCCTTAGCATTTATTATTTCATGAAGAGAACGAGAGGTGAGCAACTTCATCAAAATATCATATTGTTATGTTATGCAGGAGAACAATTATGAATCAAATCAGTGTGCAAACGAAACCTCAACATTAAAAGAGGGGGTGCTTATATTTAATGGCACCATTAATAAATCATCAACCATATGATCTTCAACTCTACATTGATGGATAATCCCTTAGCATCTACTATTTCACGAAGCAAACAAGAGGTGAGGAACTTCATCAAAATATCATACTATCATGTTATGGGGGAGAACAATTATGAAGCATATTAGTGTGCAAATGAAGACTCAACATCAAAAGAGGTGGTGCTTATGGTTAATGGAACCTTTAATCAACATTTCATCCTTTAATTCATTATTATGGTTACAAGGACACATATCAAACATTCATTTCTTCACATGGATTGTAACATTGGACTTCACACTCAGCATCAGGAGAGTAATGAGAAGGGACATAATTCCCTCTTGCACATGATTGAAGCCAAGAATGCGCACAAATATGAACTATAGGCCAATATTATCCATGTTCATGGTGGGATTATGGTTATGTTTCTTGGAAATCATCTATGGGAAACTAGGACTCCACCTTTGAGAGGTCTAGTGAGAACCCACGATGATTTAACTTTGTTTGTGTTTGGTTTTCTATTTCCATTTCGCTATAAGTTTTCAGGAGAGCCCCCTCCTTAGAGAATTTCCTACAAAGGGGGAATCTTGAGCCCTTTGGTTCTCTCTTGTTTAATCATCATAGAATCGATACTCTTTTTTGTTTTTATTTCAAATAGTTCACAATTTTTTGGGTTTAACTTTCCTTTTGGGAAGCATCCTTTTCTTTGCAACATAGGAACAAGAGGCTCTTCTAGGGACTTGAAAGTGTGGAAAAATATTTCAAATTTTGATGGGATAGGGTATCCAGAATTGGTAGGGGATATTGCTATGTGTGAATAATTGATGGATCCCAGAGAGCTCCAAGAAATTCCTAGAGTTCTCAGAATCCATGAGGATCATATCATTTGTTGTTGTTGTTTCTTTCAATGAGTAGGCCAATTCTACCATGCCCATTTCCTTCACAAATGTGGTCTTATTGTTCATGGCCTTTTCCTTTCTGCCATCGAAACCTAGTCCTTCATGCTTGACCCTCTATTGAGATACAATAGGGATTAGGATTCCTTGCCTTCTCTTCCCCAACCCCTATCCATCATGACCCATCTACATTAATGATTTTGAACCAATGCCTCTGATATGGTTTTCAAATTCACCTAAATTCTCTTGAGTAATGTCTAAGGAAGGTGAGATTACTAGCATTTTCTTGATCATGGTGTTGGCTTTTGTAGTGGCTATGGAAGGTGGCTTTACTTCCTTGGTTTCTTGGACAACTAATTATAGCTTTTCTAGTGCTTCTTCCTTCTCTAACAACTCTAGTTGTACATGAGCCATCATTTGAGTGAGTTTGTCCTCCTGACAACTATCTTTGTAGATGACTTTCTCTCCTAATTGCACAACTAAACTGTAACACCCCAGGTTTTGAACCCCCATTTTAAATAATGTATTGTTACAATGTTGAGAGGTAAGGGTGCCAAAACAATTATTACAAGGCCAGTGTGCCCAAGACATGTAATGTTTTCTATCATTATTAATCATAAATACATGGTTGGTTGCTAGATGGATAAGGAATAGATTTATAGAGGGCTATGATTCCACAAGAAAGGGGGATTGAGGGGATAAGTGTTTATTCCTATGTTAATTAACCCTTTTTCCTAAGGGAGGGGATCGGTTACATGAGCTTCTTGGGGAAGGCCAGGAGGTTCTTGATTCCCCCACGAAGTTACTTAAACCTACCTCTGGTCTGATGGGGGGGTTCGACTGATGGCTTTTTCGTTGATTTCATGTATGTTCATTCATTTCCCTCACACACTTTCATGCACCCAGTTACCCATTCATTGATCCATCATCATCTGTGTCTTGGCTTGGGAAAGGGAACCGAACTGCTGAAGAATTAGCCATGGGATAGTTTGTTGTAATGGTCGTTGGTGAAATCTAGCCATGACTTGGGGCCTGCATGTCTGAGATGTGTTGGCTTGTGCCCTATTTTTTCTCACAACTCCGAGTCCTAAGAGTTATAGCATTGATATTCTGTACCAGCTCTGCTGGAGTCCCTAGAAAAAGAAGAAGGAATGTCTGAGGGATTGCGTGGAAGAAAAGGGTGGAGGTCCATCCTCTTGGGCGGTACAGGCTGGGTAGAAGAGATCTGAGTACTTGGATTGTTGTGGGTGTTGGGAAAACTCTTAGAGCTTGAGAGCTGACTGGTTTGGGAACCCAAGTACACTCTGGAACCGTCCTTGTGGATTCATAGCCCTGGCTCGAGGGTGACACTGTTGTTGAGATTTGGAGTAGTGGTGTCTACGGTTGGGTGGAACGTCCTTAGTCTACAACCAGTTGGTGTCACCTTTTATAAATATAAGTGCTCTATGTTGTGATATTATTATCCATGTATGAATCTATTTTGCTGTGTATTTTAATTATCATTTGACTAAATATTAGATTATGCATGCTTGTTGGATATTGTTGTGCATGTTGCTAAATCTTGTATCTTATGCATTCTTATTAATTAAAGAAGGTATCGGTAAGAGTACGAAGTCCAAGGGTGGGCTTCAAGGTAGCATGCCCTAGCATGTGGGTGGATGGGGTATGTTACAGATTGGTATCAGAGCTTCTAGTTGAAACACAGGGTCGGCATGGGCTGGGTCTGTTGGTCAGAGTCTCGTGGTTATAGATCGAACTCTGACCGTGGAGTTTAAAATCTCAGGAGGAATTGCATTGCAGAATATAAACATGAGTTAGATCACCAGAGACCCTTTGTACAGGGGTTCGAAGGATCGTGATTGTCCCCTTCGAATTCGGGAGCGATCGCCACTATAGGATAAGGAGAGATCCAGGATCATTGGATCGGAGGACAGGTGAACAGTGGTCGTCTGATAAAAAGGAAGAAAGGGTTAAGGTCACTACCATCAGATCCCATTGGAGAGAGAGATCCACTGACAACTGGCATTGTGGGGAACCAAGTTGCACTAGAGATAATTCCCCAAGGCGGTCCCGCAATCCAAACCATGGTTTCACCGAGGGGTTACGTGTCAGCATCAGGAGAATTGCGAGGCGAAAAGTGGGTTACTCCAAACCGCTAATGCATGCCCCTACAAATTGAAAGGTAGTAAGTGATGTGACATCTTAATTAGGGCTTGAACATTGAAACTCTGTATAGCCGAAGTAGATCCTGACCATCGATCATCAAGAGGTACGTGTCAGTAATTTTTTAGTATACGGATGATTGAAATGTCAGCTAGGACATGTAATGTGTCACCCGCCTAATTGGGCCACGTGTCTTCTTCCAGTATTTCACCACATGGCTACAGATCATGCAATCCGAAGACTGGACACTCCAGTGGGGAAGGATGTGACAATTTGCGTTGGGTCGAAAACTCCCGAATGCCCGAAGGCCTGAGTACATATCAATCGTTGATTCCATAAGACACACGTCGAAGGATCATCGACTTCATGTAAAAGCACTCCGGGAGAACGTGCAGGAGGAAAGTTGAAACTTCTGAAGCTCGAAGAACCGAAGTGATTCACAGTCACTGACCTGTTGAAGCACACCCATCAGTAGATTATGAACTCCAGGTAAAAGAATTTCAGGAGGAGGCAAGCAAGGAAAGTTGAGACTCCCGAAGTGCGGAGTCCCGAAGTGGATCTCGATTGTTGATCGTGAAAGAGGATGAGGATTATTGATCCGTTCTTGGTTGAAAGTTTCGAAGTCCCAAATCTTTGGACAAGCACTTTTTCAGCTAAGCACAGGTTCATGGTCGTGGTCATATGCAGATTAGAGTTGAGGGAAGGAGGGCTAAGGGTTGAATTGGTGGTTTTTGAGACAGAAAAGTGCTAAGGAAGGATTTAGCCATGGTTTCTAGTCGTGGTCACCTGGGAAGGTGGTTTGAAGGAAGTGCATGTGCAGGATGAAATTCTATGTCAGCCAAGGATAACAGGACACTGTTATTTTTGGAGAATGGGGATATGATCTCCATGAACAAAAAAAAGAAAGAGACCTGTAGCATGGTTTGGAAATTTTTTTTATCATATGCATAATTCTAACAAAATGGTCGCTTGTACATTTTTCATAATTAAGGGGTTTAAACACATCAACTCAGGATGCATATTGAGTAAATGGAAGAAGGCGGGAGCCTCCAGTCATGATAAGGAGGCCGAAGGCTAGAATACCATAGTTGGTAATGCAGATATAGATTCCAATGGACACAAGGGAAAAGGAGAATGGGAAACGTTAATAGAAACGGTAAGAATCCTGAAGATAGAAGTGCAGAGCTACAAAGCAAACAACGAGAGACTGATGAGAGAGAAAATTCATATAAATGCTCAAATGTTGTAGAGGTTAAATTAGTTGCAGAGACAAATGAAGAAGGGATCAAACTCAAGACAAGAGGAAGAAGGCAGGTGCCATGAAAGAAGGGATGATCGTGGAAGACCTGGTTATTCTAGAAGTGCTAGCAGAGCTCATGGACACCACTCACCTCCTTACTCAGAAAAAAAAATTTATGCATCGGATGATCCCGTAAGCAGTTCATAGGTGTCTCATGTCAGACAAAAAAGAAGGAAACAAGAGGTAGATAGTTTGCAAGGATATCTGAGGAAGCTCAAGCCACCTTCCTTTAAGGGTGAAAGAGAAACGAAATATGATTATGAAGCATGGTTGCTTGGGCTCAGGAGATATTTTCAATTGCATAACTATTCATCCAACCTGGAAGCCATGATTTCCACCTACCATTTACATGGGAAAGCTGCAATGTGGTGGGACCAACTGAAGCAAGTGGAACATGTTAATGAAAGTAGGATTACTTGGAAGCATTTCAAGAAGTACTTCCAGAAGGAGTACCTCTCAGAGCATTTCTATGACAAGAAAATGCAAGAGTTATTTGAACTCAGATTGGGAAGCATGACTATGGCAGAGTACAAGAAGAAGTTCTTGGGATTGTTAAAGTATGCCAGGTTCATTGGTGATGAGAAAGTGAAAATATAGAGATTTCTAAGTGGACTACCATCCTTTTATAAGAAAAAGATCAATTATGATGAGCCCAAGACCTTGAATGAAGCCATCAAGAAGGTTAAATACATGTATGAGCAAGACCAGAGAAGAGAATATCTGCAGAAATCTTGGAAGGACAATAAAAATGTGAAGTCTGATGAGAGGAAAGGATTCAAACCTCCCTTCAATAGGAAAAATCCTAATAGAAATCATCAAGATCAGTGTGCTAAGAGGGATTTCAAGAAAGAAGATTCCTTGGGAAAAAAGGGAAGACCACCAATCCAATGTTGGGGATGCAAGGAAGATCACCTGTACAAGGATTTCCCACACATAAAGGACAGATTGAAGACTATGCACAACATATAAGAAGCTACAACAGTCGAAGATATGGGAAGAATCTATGCAACTTTAAATGATCGACAAGTAGAGTACCAGTCCAATATGATCGAGGTGGAAGGTAAGATCATAAATCAACCTGTTGCTATTTTGATTGATTCAGCAGAAAATCATTGCTACATTGATCCTAAGATAGTGGATAGATTACATTTGGAGAAAAGTAAACTTGGAAAATCAAGTTTGGTTCAGTTAGCCACTGGAACCAAAAGCAGAATCCATGATATGGTTAGAAGTTGTTCCATAAGTCTTAATGGCATGAATACTAGTATTGATTTAAATATCATACCATTGGGGTCTTATGATATTCAGATTGGAATGGATTGGTTGGACAAGCATCATGTTGTCCTAGATTGTCATAACAAGACATTTACATGTCTTGATGGAAATGGAAAATAGAGCACTGTGAAAGGAGTTCCAAGACCCATATCTATAAGGGAGATTTTGTTGGAAGATTGGTTGTTGTCATTGATGTCAACCCTAGTCATGGGTTTTGGACCAGAATATTGATGAAGTTATTTGGACATGAAGGAAAATGAAAATGAAGATACAAAATCCATGGATGGATAGTATACATCATTCCCTTTCCGGTGGTATGTGGCACGTCACGTGGATCCTC
>JASDQU010105076.1:19031-30855 GCA_032191745.1 Picea mariana
TTATTTTTGAAGGAGCATTTTAAGAAACCAATGTCTACAAGACCTTCAATATTGATCATTTCAGCCCTAACTACACGTCTCTAAAATTTCTTTGGAAAATCCTCTCTTAGAGCATGGAACCTTTGAAAATTAAGCATGAAGAAGTATCATCAAAATCTAGTACATGTGTATTCTCTAAGATGATTGAAGTTAAAAACATCTCAAGCCAATTTAGAAAGAAACAATATCCTTAGGTCTTCCCAAAGAGGCGAGCATACCTAAGGTTCTTGATAGTAATTGATCATAAAAAGAGGTAGTTTAATATGTATGTCTTTTGGCCACAATAGTTAAAGATGAATCTAATATTGAAGCTCATGAATATAATGCCACTATTGTTCATGTTGATTTAAATCAAATRCATGTTGTGGATATGGTATAATGACATAAGCAAACTAGAGAAGTTGTATCAAAGGAACTTGTCCATGCCATAATGGATGTTGGAAAGCTTTATAAGATGGTCAGAATATTGGTTGAGCAATTAAGGCAAGAGAAAGCTATTGATAAAGATAGAATGATTGAGATTCATAAGTTGAGGGATAAAACTATTGTTCTAGGATAAACCATTGATGAAGGCCAAAGTGTTGGATCAAAGCATTAAGGGAAAAATTGAGCATTCTAGATGTAGATAATGTGTAAACTAAGGAGTTAGTTACTACCTATGAGGAGAAGAAAATGTTGAGCTAAGAATGCTAGGTTAAGGAGAAAAATTATTAGCTTAGTTGAAATGTTAATAGTTTGATCAATGAGAAGAAGATAGTTGAAGCATAAAGTTCTTAGAATTTCAAAGATTGCAAAAGAAATTAATGAAATTGTTCCTCCCAAAAAATCTCTTTCTAATATATTGCAGTCTCCAAAGTGTCTATCTATAGGAGATAAAACAATATATTTATCAAAGTTGTGAGGATAATCTCGATGATTCAACTAAGTAGATAACTTCTCTCAAAAGTAAAAATTTTGAACCTTTTTTATAAGATCCATGAATTAGAAGGTAATGTGGTAATGGAGAAAGAAAAGATAGTTGTCTTGAATTTTACTTTGGAGGAGAGGAAGCTAACAATTCGAGATCTATAATGTCAAATATCTTAGGAGGGATAGAATCTTAGAGCTTCTAACCAATCTACTAAGAAATTGAAAAAATCTTTAGATTGTGCTTTAAAGCATGTTTGAGGTAAGAAGTGTATGATCACTGCTAGACATATGATATGGGACAAGATCATCAATCAAATCAATCAGTTCAAATCTTATTTTGATGCTTTCCATCAAAGCGAGTGTTTAATGCAACATGTTCAACTGGACATTAATAAACCATGGGAAGAATTGGCTCATAAACTTGAAATTATTCATTGTGTGATCAAATTTCTCACTAATATGTCACATCAAGCTTTAGTACCTTGTGGAATCAATGACAAAACAACTAAGATAGTTAGTATTAAAAGGGTGTATACTAAAAGGAAATTGATATAGACAACTCATAATAAGTGCAATGTGGTGGATCAAGCTAATAAATCTTTAAAAAGCAAGCTTACTCTGTTATGTAAACTTGGTTTACCCAACCCTTTGGACTCCAAAATAAAGACTACTTCACACATAATATTATAATTAAGATCTGATGGCCCACATAAAAAATATTGAAGGATTGGGAGACTAGACAAGAATTTTCATCAGGCAATAGATAGTTGTTGAACTACAACTTTATTTTAAGTTACTCTTATATGTTATTAACATTTATGAATCACAACCTATGATTTCATTTCATTTGTCTGCTAAAATGGATATTTCCCATGGGAAAATGCATGGATGAAGATAGCAAGGTTGCAATTTCGTGACTTGACAACTTCTCATAAGGATGCATCGTCATCAACAACCAAGAAAATAACGGGTTAGGAATATTGTAATGGATACACAGGATGAATAAGTACTCCTATATTATTGGAATAAGTATGACGTGATGTGTATGCATGACCAAACTACCATGGGGCATCCACATTGTTTATTTTTGGATGGTTGGTTAGAAATATCAAGAAGTAGTTGATTGCTATAAGTTATTAAGAAAGGAATGGAATCCATTCCAAGGGATTAACATTTTTTTAAAGAGAAAGAGCTTTCGTTTTGTTTGGTTAAGAGAAAGAGCATGTATTAAAAAACCTTAAGTGGAGCATTTATACAATCCTTCTAAATTTTAAGCATTCACCACTTTGTCTTTCATTCTACATTTCCTTTTGTGTTTTGTATACAACATCTTAAGCTCTACATAACTTTTCTTCTGGCTCTATTTTGTATGGCCTTTGGGCATGACTCTTATTATCAATTATAAGATGTAATTATGGGTTTAGTCCATTTGTCAATTGTTACTATTATTGTTGTGTGAAATTGATGATCATTTTATACAATCCATGATATTTATTATCACTCTATATCATTGTTATGAAAATCTCCACAATACTTTGAGTATGCATATAATTATGAGCATATTCTAATGTGGTTCATGATATTTATTGTCATCCCACATTTACAAGATGACTACTCTTACATGCTTTGAATGTATATGAAGTTTTCCTCATGATCCTATGAAGGACATTGAACTATTGGATTCATCTACCAATACATTTAGACTCTTGTCCATAAATGATAAAGACCACCATACCTCTTTAGTATTTATGGTACATTAGTGAATCTTTCAGTATCAATGACTACCACTGTTATTGGTACTTGAAGCAAGTGTTTATCTTTAAAATCTTCTAAGTCCATCATACTTATTGCCTCATATATTTGTTGGTCAATATAAAAATGCCTTTGAATCTAACAATCTTGTTTTATTTCCCTTTCTCTATTTTAATAAGTTTTTTCTCATTCTTTAAAACAAAATATGTAAAATTTGAGTGATCGTGAGCTTAAAAGGATATCTTTAACATTGAGGGATACCCCCTCCCATGTTAGTCTAAAGTGGGGAGGTTCTTACAACTCCATTGTGTTATCAAATGAAGTTGTCATGGGTCTTATGTAGTTTTTACAAGTCGATCAACTCCTTGTTTGCACAGAAAAAATCCATGAGCGAAATGCAGCATTCAGAGCAATTCATTTCAAGCTTGAAATACAAGCAAGCAGACAGGCGTGACTTTCAACGAAGAAGATCCCATGTATAGTTCAGATCAACAGTCAGATCGAGCAAAGAATAAGTCACGACCGTCAGATCTCATTGGAGAGAGATCGATGGTGGGGAGGCATTGCGGGGATCGAGAAGCAAATTAAAGTTTCTGCAAGTTGTGATCCAACAATCGCTTAGGATCATTGATCTTGATAGATCAACAGATCAATGATGCATATTGATCCCGCTATGAACGAGCATCTTCGCATTGCAGGGATCAGGAAGGAAATTAAAGAGTGAGCGAGTTGAGTCTCTGAAATCACTCGTGGCCATTGATCTTCAAGCAAGGGACACGTGTTAGGAGATCTCGTACTCCAGGAGGAAGCAAGGAGAAGCTAAGTGAGTAAAGGACTCCCAAAGGCCTGAAGCCTGGATTTCATATGGACCATCCATCGACGAGGAAACATGGCGCTAGATCTATCACTTCAGAGACTTAGCACTCCGGAAGTTTTGTGAAGCAAAGCACTAGAGAAAGAATTACTCGAACTCCCGAAGTGAATCTCGATCGTCCAAAACAAGAGGACACGTGGAGGTAGATCTCTCACTTCGGAGATACGACACTCTGGGGGATTGTAGGAAATATCCATTGAAAAGGCCCGAAGCTTGAACTCCTGAAGTAATCATGGACCGTTGATCTCAAATCAACGAGAGTCATTGATCTTTGCAGCAGGTAAGAAAGGAATATCACCTGAAGGCCCAAAAGTCCCGAAGTCCCGAGGTGACGAGAGGCTGCCACATCAACCGGGAGGAAGTTACTTTAGGAGATTTAAATCCAAAACTCCCAAAGCCCGAAGTGTCGAAGTGTTGAAGACACATGGAACTCATCCATCAGTAGTTGTGACAGCACATGACGTCAAGCCACCACGTCAGATTCGGCAGATCGTCCTCCAGGAGATATTATTGCTCAGTGCTCAAAGCTCCCAAGCACCAAAATTAGCTCCATCTCTGAACATGGTTAAAAGGATTCTGGGGTTGGAAGATGGATAAATTTTAGCAGGGGCGCTAAAATAGCAGGGTTTCCCGGATCGCGAGTTGCGACAAGATTGACGGCCACACTTCATTGCGGGGACAAAAAGTGCTCGAATGCTAAAAAAAGAGCGTTCCCGCAATCGAAACCACAATATAACTAAAGAGGTATGTGGTAGTTGGTGGTGAATTGCGGATCCAAACCTCCCTTGGCAGCTTCCACAATCATGTGCTTATATAGGTTCTAATCCGAGAGCAGCGCATGGAAACAAACTAGGCATTAGGCCTCATCCTGATCCCAAGGAGAAATCAGTGAATGAAAGAAGAATCGATGGTTGAACAATCGACTACCCCCTTAAATGGAAGCATGGGGGGTTTGGCCGATGAGACAGAATATTGTCAGCCTGAAGTACCACAGAGGGCAGTTTTTCTTGCAGACCCACACTGAATAGAGTTTCCTTATGACAGAAGGAACATGACAGACAAGAGAAGACACACGACACTGGAGAAGAGGTGCCCAAGCAACAAGACATGCCTATTGTTTTGAATATAAAAGGCATCATAGGAATGATATCGAAGGGGGGGGGGGTTTCATGCCCAGATCGAAGGAGGTTTTTAGAAATGTTTATGACTGTATATTTCAGTTTGTACGCCGGAGGGGCATGTAGCTGTAAATTGTATTGTTATTGAAGAGTCATATGAGTTGTTTCATCGGATTTGTCTTCTATGTTCTTTGTTCTATTTTTCATCTTGTTTGAACATGTTGTTGATTTTAAGGATTAAAATTTGCCTTTGATTGACAGATTCATGATGCGGTAGAAGATCTGTTGTAAGCTTGCCTATTTATCATTGTTTATTGTTCAAACACATCTACATTCTCTTTGCAGAGAGGATCTCTGCTTAGTGAATATTCGTCTTTATGTTATTCTCTTATTCTTATCTTCATCATTATGCAAATCTTTTGTCTGATAGGGAGCTTAAATGCCTTCACTGAGTAGACTTTTTATGACTCCATAGCCCAATGGTCCATCACTGATCTATATCTTTTGTCCTTCTCTTTCTTTAAAGTATTGTTGACCCACCTATTCAAAACCAAGCTTATCTTCTACATTTTGATGGGTACTAGGCTTATCCTTTAGTAGTCTGAGGGTGACTCTTAGTGCTAACATTAATGGCGATGTTGTCAGGGATGGAAGTGAAGATATCTTCCCAGGGAGAACGACAATGAAGAGATCCAGTTTTAGATGGTGAACTGAAGCTGGACACATTATTCTAATTGCTCATCTTTCACCATGGCGACTCCGTTGTTCGAAAATCTATTGGCGACTCCACTGGTTTGAAATGGACAAGATTTTAGCTCAGAGGTATGTTTTTTGTGATTTTTCAAAGATAGTTGGTTTCCCTAATCCAAAGCCTAGTAGAGATGAATGGGAAAGTAGCCTTCCTAAATTTTGAGGAGAAGAGTGGGAGGTACCAAATGAACATTTGTTGGAGTTTCATGATTTTATTCATTGACTTTAGATCATGCATGAAGATGTTCAGATTAATTTTTTTAGGTATTCGTTAGAGGGGATTGCTCGTGATTGGTGTCAATCTCGTCCCATTGCAAGCAACAACTCTTTGACAGGTTTTCATGCAACTTTCAATTCGTTTTGTAAAGAGTATTTTTCAGTTGAGTATCTTTATGAAAATTGTTGTGATGAATTTTCTTTGCTTCATAAAGATTCTGCTAGTCACGAAAAACAGATTTGTGATGAATCATTTATTGTGGAAGAAATCATTTTCCATGAAGATCAAGAGGTGTTGAATGATATTCATTATGATAGAAATAACATAGAAACATCTGACATCATATCAGATGTATCTGTTGTTTTAAATGTTTATGAAGATCAACATGTCTGTTTTGAAAATTCTGATGTCGAAGAGCAAGTGTATACAACGATAGATATTTCTCTTGACTATGAAGCTAAGATAAATGATAAGCTAGTTAAAAAAACTAGGGAATATTCCTCTCTATTTTTTCCTAGCTTTTTAGAATTGAAAGCAGATTTTGTTTGCTGCTCTTATGAAGAATGTGCAGAGGATATTTTTGTTCTTGAAACATATGTTTTTGGCAGCCCTGCTTATGATGAAAAAGTTATTTCAAATACTGACCAAGGACAACTAATTTTTGATGAATACCCCAGTGAAGATGATGAAGAGAAGAGTTTTTTCATGGCTTCTTTGGAACCTCGTAGCATGGTTCCTGTATATGATAATTATGGATCTGATCCTTGGGAGAGTCATGGAGGAGAAAAGAAAGAGCTAAGTGTGCAACTTATCTCATCTCTAACACTTACAAATGAGCAGATATCACCTAGGGTTAACAAACCTGCATCAATCCTTTATGCACTTGTACATGCTGAGAACATCAAACAACATGTGAGCAATGATGAAATAAAGGAGGTAACTTTTTACCAGTTTAGCATGCCTTGTTATAAATTTTATAACCATGTGGGGTTATATATGGAGTTGAACTTTCCAAAAGCATTGGAGCCTGCAAAATTAATCATCTTATCATCATTTGGATGTATTGTCAGTATTCCAAAACATGTTTTCATTCTACTATCATACATCCCTTACCTTTTATGGATCATTTGCAGTGAAAATAATAATTTTTTTACCAAACAGTTTGGGTGGCTTTGGTGGAAGTTTGTTTTCACCTGAACTTTGTAAAGGTCAGTTAGAATAAGGTCTTGTCTATAAATAAGCACGTATGCAAGCTTTTCAGTTTTCAGTTTGCTTTTAGTATTTGAATAAGTGACCCCATAGCTCTAGGATAAGACACTTAAGCTGCTTGTTCTTGGCAGCTCACAGGGAGCATGCCATCCCCTGTTGAGCCAATGTTATCACATGAAGTTGTCATGGGTCTTATGTAGTTTTTGCAGGTCGGCCATCTCCTTTGTTTGCATAGGAAAAAGCCATGAGCGAAATGCAACATTCAAAACATTCCATTTCGAGCTTGAAATACAAGCAAGCAAACATGCTCAATTTTGAACGACGGAGATCCCATGTATAGTTCAGATCAGCTGTCAGATCGAGCAAAGAATAAGTCATGACGGCCATATCTCATTGGAGAGAGATCGATGGTGGGGAGGCATTGCAGGGATCGGGAAGCAAATTAAAGTTTCTGCAAGTTTTGAGCCCATAATCGCTCAGGATCATTGATCTTGCTAGATCAACAGATCAACCATGCATATCGATCCCGCTACGAACGAGCATCTTCGCATTACGGGGATCGGGAAGGAAATTAAAGAGTGAGCGAGTTGAGTCTCCACAATCACTCGTGGTCATTGATCTTCGAGCAAGGGACACGTGTTAGGAAATCTCGTACTCCGAGAGCAAGCAAGGAGAAGTTGAGTGAGTAAAGGACTCCCAAAGGCCCGAAGCACGGAGTTCATCTGGACCGTCCATCAACGATTACACGCAACACCAAATCTATCACTTCGGAAGGTTTGTGGAGTGAAGCACTAGAGCAAGAATTACCCGAACTCTCGAAGTGAATCTCGACCGTCCAAAACAAGAGGACATGTGTAGGAAGATCTCTCACTTTGGAGATACAACACTCCAGAGGACTGTAGGAACTTTTCATTGAAAAGGCCTGAAGCCTGAACTTCCGAACTCTAGAAGTAATCATGGACCAATGATCTCAAATCAACAAGAGTCGTTGATCTTTGCAGCAAATAAGAAAGGAATATCATCCGAAGGCCTGAAAGTCCCGAAGTCCCGAAGTGACGAGAGCCTGCCACATCAACCGGGAGGAAGTTACTTCGGAAGATTTAAATCCAAAACTCCCAAAGCCTGAAGTGTCGAAGTACCAAAGACACATGGCACTCATCCATCAATAGTTGTAACAGCACATGACGTCATGCCACCACGTCAGATTCGTGAGATCGTCCTCGGAGAGATATTCTTGCTTGACATTCAAAGCTCCCAAGTGCCAAAATTAACTCCATCTTTGAACATGGTTAAAAGGATTCTAGGGTTGGAAGACTGATAAATTTTAGCAGGGGCGCTAAAATAGCAGGGTTTCCCAGATCGTGGGTTGCGACAAGATCAACGGCCACACTTCATTGCGGGGACAGAAAGTGCTCAAACGCTAAAATCTTAGAGCGGTCCTGCAATCAAAACCACGGTATAGCTAAAGAGGTACATGGTAGTTGGTGGTGAATTGCGGAGGTCGAAGCAGTGTGGATCCAAACCTCCCTTGGCAGCTTTCGCAATCACGTGCTTATATAGGGTCTAATCCGAGAGCAACGCGTGGCAACAAACTAAGTGTTAGGCCTCGTCTTGGTCCCAAGGAGAAATTAATTAATGAAAGAAGGACCGGTGGTTGAACAATCGAATACCCCCTTAAATGGAAGCATGGGGGGTCTGGCCGAGGAGACAGAAGACTATCAGCCCGAAGTACCACAGAGGGCAGTTTTTCCTGCAGACCCATACAGACCAGAGTTTTCTTATGATAGAAGGAACAAGACAGACAAGAGAAGACACACGACACTGGAAAAGAGGCTCCCAAGTAGCAAGACATGCCTACTGTTTTGAATATAAAAGACATCAGAGGAATGATATCGANATGACTGTATATTTTAGTTTGTAAGTTAGAGGGGCATGTAGTTGTAAATTGTATTGTTAGTGAAAATTCATATGAGCCGTTTCATCAGATTTGTCTTCTATGTTCTTTGTTCTATTTTTCATCTTGTTTGAACGTGTTGTTGATTTTAAAGATTAAAATTTGCCTTTGATTGATAGATTCATGATGCGATAGAGGATCTGTTGTAAGCTTGTCTATTTATCGTTATTTACTATTCAGACACATCTACATTCTCTTTGCAGAGAGGAACTCTGCTTAACGAATATTCATCTTTATGTTATTCTCTTATTCTTATATTCATCATTATGAAAATCTTTTGTCTGATAGGGAGCTTAAATGCCTTCATTGAGCAGACTATTTATAACTCCATAGCCCAATGGTCCATTACTGATCTGCAGTGATATCTTTTGTCCTTTCCTTTCTTTAAATTCTTCTGACCCGCCTATTCAAAACCAAGCTTATCTTTTACATTTTGATGGGGACTGGGATTATCCTCTAGCAGTCTGAGGGTGACTCCCAATGCTAACACACTGGATGCTAGCACAGTTTCTCTTCCAAGAACATCTAAAGGAACAAGAAAAGGAATCAAAGGATGGTTTTATTGTCCATGAATCCTTGCTTTCTGTATTTGATTGAAGGGTACTTTTAATTTTTAGGTATCTAGTTTGTTATCATATCAATTTATGTTTATAGCGTTGCTATTGATCGTCTCCATGCCTTCAAAGACTTATTTCCTCTATTTAGCATGCTCTGTTATATGCTTGTCCATTGTTGGAGTTTTATGTGAAGACTCATGGATGTAAATTGGGAAGTTCTTGTTTTGTATATTTGGCAATGACTTAAAAGGATTGTTTTAGTTCGACCAATCATGGAGGATGTAAATCCTCAATTTTTATATCCTTTATGTGAAGGATATATGAATAGTTTTTGAGTTGCTTATTTGAGGATTGTCTCAATGATCTATCATGCAATGCCAATGGTACCTACAAAAAAGTTTTTACCTTCATTTTTTAATATAATATATGTAATCCATATTGACCAAGTGAGTGTAACCCATAAATATTTCTAACATACAAGTATTGCTTATGCCTTCATTTTCAAATCCACTGATGGAATCAGTAAAAGAGTTTTATGATAGTGAGTCAAGAACCTACTAAGTCCCTCTACAACAAATATAAATAAAAGTGGCAATAATTGGTAGTACCATTTGAGCCCACAAGATGGCTTAAAAAAGGGGTTGCAAAACCATTTTTAAGTACAAAGAGGGAAATTGATGACAAGCAACCCTTGATCCAATTTACCAAGGGAAGACTAAACCCGACATGTAAAAGTATAATTCTAATTTAAAACGAAGAGACATGATCATAAGTTTTTGAAAGGTCCAGGTTTATGATAAAGGTAGTCAATTTTTTTATTTTGATTGTATGTAGGGCCTCCTACACCAATCCCAGTACATCATGAATCTATCTACCATTTAGAAATCCAAATTGTTACGAGGATATTGACTTTGATAGTATTGGCTTTATCTTTGGGCTATACTTTTTGCCATTATATAAAGTGCATTGCACAACGAGATTGGTCGAAAGTCCTCAAATGATTCTAAGTTATATTTTTTGGGAATCAAGGAGAGAAATATTGAATTAATGGCCTTGAGAATTTTCCCACACACTCTAGACTCTTCTACAACTACCAAAAAATTCTCTTCCAAAATCTCATAGAAACCAATGTAGAATTCAATCTGCCATTGATCCAGCCCCAAACTTTTATCACATTGAAAAGAAAAAAACTACTTCCTTTAGTTATTCTTTTGAAACAAAAACCATAAATTTCTCATTTTGATTCCCCTCCACAAACCTTGGCATGAAAGAAGAGATTTTTACTATCTATGTTGTATTAGCCCCTTCCAACTCTTTAAAAAGAGATTGGGAGTGTGTTGTACCTACCTCTGATGCTTATTTGAAGATTTTGACTCTCTCTCTCTCTCAAGGTTCATAATTTCCCAAATGGTGTTTGAAATTTTCCTCATATTTGCAAACTTGTGAATGTATCTAGTATTCGTGTCCCCTTTTTCAACCCACATGGCTTTACTTTTTAGCCTTCATTGTGCACTTTCCCAATTAAGTAAAGACTTTTTACATCCTCTAGTTTCTTTAGGGATTATTGCTCATCCTCACTAAATAGGCCACGAGTGCTCATTTCGTATATCTACTCTATATGAGCTTCCATTGGCTTTGGGTCCACATGACAATTGTTTAGATTTTCCTTGACTCATTGTTTTGTTAATTATTTAATCTTTTTTAAGGACTCATAGAAATGGAGCATTGTTGTCCCTTCTCCTGTATTGTCTATATGCTTCCAATCCTAACTCACCGTATTCGTAGATGCCTCATCATTAAGCTAAGTGTGATTGAATTTGAAGGGTGTTGGGGGTTTAAGGTCATCCACTTTAATTTGTGGGAATATAGGGGAGTGATCATAATTTTCCCATGAACCCACCGAATATCCAATCCCTACAACTTTTTCTAGTATTCCATTTGAAACAAAGAAGCTATCTAATATCTTAGAGATATCTTCACCCCCCAAGTTGTTGTTACTCTAATCTGGAGTGACTTTGATGGGTTCAATATCTATAAGAGGATCAAGCCTGCCATTTTTACCCACACTTCTCTCATCATTAATAAATTCATGTCTCCCCCTACTATCACATTTCCTCTCCTAATGGAGTCATGTCCAAATCACATTTCCCCAAATTCCTTCCCATTGGAATAAGGGCCATACATATTAAAAATTATGAATGTTTGAACTAAACACAATGATTGTAATTGCATCGGAGTATTTGATTGGATCTGTTCCAAATATATCACCTAACACTTTTTATTCAATCCAATTAGCAAATCCCTTGATCTACCTTCAAAATCCAAAGCCGCAAATTCCCATCCCTTTAAGACCCCTTTCAAGAAATGAATGGTTGCATTAGATGCAACCATCATTTCCTACAAATAAAGAACATCAACATTGTGAGTGCTAAGTAACCTATGATC
>JASDQU010105076.1:30905-42675 GCA_032191745.1 Picea mariana
TAAAAATTTTGAACCTTTTTTTATAAGATCCATGAATTAGAAGGTAATGTGGTAATGGAGAAAGAAAAGGTAGTTGTCTTGAATTTTACTTTGGAGGAGAGGAAGCTAACAATTCGAGATCTATAATGTCAAATATCTTAGGAGGGATAGGATCTTAGAGCTTCTAACCAATCTATTAAGAAATTGAAAAAGTCTTTAGATTGTGCTTTAAAGCATGTTTGAGGTAAGAAGTGTATGATCACTGCTAGACATATGATATGGGACAAGATCATCAATCAAATCAATCAGTTCAAATCTTATTTTGATGATTTCCAACAAAGCGAGTGTTTAATGCAACATGTTCAATTGGACATTAATAAACCATGGGAAGAACTGGCTCATAAACTTGAAATTATTCATTGTGTGATCAAATTTCTCACTAATATGTCACATCAAGCTTTAGTACCTTATGGAATCAATGACAAAACAACTAAGATAGTTAGTGCTAAAAAGGAAATTAAAAAGCAAGCTTACTCTGTTATGTAAACTTGGTTTACCCAACCCCTTGGACTCCAAAATAAAGACTACTTCACACATAATATTATAATTAAGATCTAATGGCCCACATAAAAAATATTGAAGGATTGGGAGACTAGACAAGAATTCTCATCAGGCAATAGATAGTTGTTGAACTACAACTTTATTTTAAATTACTCTTATATGTTATTAACATTTATGAATCACAACCTCTGATTTCATTTCATTTGTCTGCTAAAATGGATATTTCCCATGGGAAAATGCACGCATGAAGATAGCAAGGTTGCAATTTCGTGACTTGACAACTTCTCATAAGGATGCATCGTCATCAACAACCAAGAAAATAACGGGTTAGGAATATTGTAATGGATGCACGGGATGAATAAGTACTCCTATATTCTTGGAATAAGCATGACGTGATGTGTATGCATGACCAAACTACCATGGGGCATCAACATTGTTTATTTTTGGATGGTTGGTTAGAAATATCAAGAAGTAGTTGATTGCTAGAAGTTATTAAGAAAGGAATGGAATCCATTCCAAGGGATTAACATTTTTTTAAAGAGAAAGAGCTTTCATTTTGTTTGGTTAAGAGAAAGAGCATGTATTAAAAAACCTTAAGTGGAGCATTTATACAATCCTTCTAAATTTTAAGGATTCACCACTTTGTCTTTCATTCTACATTTTCTTTTGTGTTTTGTATACAACATCTTAAGTTCTACATAACTTTTCTTCTGGCTCTATTTTGTGTGGCCTTTGGGCATGACTCTTATTATTCACAATTATAAGATGTAATTATGGGTTTAGTCCATTTGTCAATTGTTACTATTATTGTTGTGTGAAATTGATGATCATTTTATACAATCCACGATATTTATTATCACTCTATATCATTGTTATGAAAATCTCCACAATACTTTGAGTATGCATATAATTATGAGCATATTCTAATGTGGTTCATGATATTTATTGTCATCCCACATTTACGAGATGACTACTCTTACATGCTTTGAATGTATATGAAGTTTTCCTCGTGATCCTATGAAGGACATTGAACTATTGGATTCATCTACCAATACATTTAGACTCTTGTCCATAAATGATAAAGACCACCATACCTCTTTAGTATTTATGGTACATTTGTGAATCTTTCAGTATCAATGACTACCACTGTTATTGGTACTTGAAACAACTGTTTATCTTTAAAATCTTCTAAGTCCATCATACTTATTGCCTCATATATTTGTTGGTCAATATAAAAATGCCTTTGGATCTAACAATCTTGTGTTTATTTCCCTTTCTCTATTTTAATAAGTTTTTTCTCGTTCTTTAAAACAAAATATGTAAAATTTGAGTGATCGTGAGCTTAAAAGAATATCTTTAACATTGAGGGATACCCCCTCCCATGTTATTCTAAAGTGGGGAGGTTCTTACAACTCCACTATGTTATCAAATGAAGTTGTCATGGGTCTTATGTAGTTTTTACAAGTCGATCAACTCCTTTGTTTGCACAGGAAAAAGCCATGAGCGAAATGCAGCATTCAGAGCAGTTCATTTCAAGCTTGAAATACAAGCAAGCAGACAGGCGCGACTTTCAACGACGGAGATCCCATGTATAGTTCAGATCAACAGTCAGATCGAGCAAAGAATAAGTCACGACCATCAGATCTCATTGGAGAGAGATCGATGGTGGGGAGGCATTGTGGGGATCGAGAAGCAAATTAAAGTTTCTGCAAATTGTGAGCCAACAATCGCTCAGGATCATTGATCTTGATAGATCAACAGATCAATGGTGCATATTGATCCCGCTATGAACGAGCATCTTCGCTTTGCAGGGATCAGGAAGGAAATTAAAGAGTGAGCGAGTTGAGTCTCTAAAATTACTCATGGTCGTTGATCTTCAAGCAAGGGACACGTGTCAGGAGATCTCGTACTCCAGGAGGAAGCAAGGAGAAGCTGAGTGAGTAAAGGACTCCCGAAGGCCTGAAGCCTGGATTTCATATGGACCGTCCATCAACGAGGACAGATGGGTGCTAGATCTATCACTTCAGAGACTTAGCACTCTAGAAGTTTTGTGAAGCGAAACACTAGAGCAAGAATTACTCGAACTCCCGAAGTGAATCTCGATCGTCCAAAACAAGAGGACACGTGGAGGTAGATCTCTCACTTCAGAGATACGACACTCCGGAGGATTGTAGGAACTATGCATTGAAAAGGCCCGAAGCCTGAACTCCCGAAGTAATCATGGACCGTTGATCTCAAATCAACAAGAGTCGTTGATCTTTGCAGCAGGTAAGAAAGGAATATCACCTGAAGGCCCGAAAGTCCCGAAGTTTCGAGGTGACGAGAGGCTGCCACATCAACCGAGAGGAAGTTACTTTAGGAGATTTAAATCCAAAACTCCCAAAGCCCGAAGTGTCGAAGTGTCGAAGACACATGGAACTCATCCATCAGTAGTTGTGACAGCACATGACATCAAGCCACCACGTCAGATTCGGGAGATCGTCCTCCAGGAGATATTATTACTCAGCATTCAAAGCTCCCAAGCACCAAAATTAGCTCCATCTCTGAACATGGTTAAAAGGATTCTGGGGTTGGAAGACGGATAAATTTTAGCAGGGGCACTAAAATAGCAGGGTTTCTCGGATTGCGGGTTGCGACAAGATTGACGGCCACACTTCATTGCGGGGACAAAAGTGCTCGAACGCTAAAATATTAGAGCGGTCCCGCAATCGAAACCACAATATAACTAAAGATGTATGTGGTAGTTGGCGGTGAATTGCATATCCAAACCTCCCTTGGCAGCTTCCACAATCATGTGCTTATATAGGTTCTAATCCGAGAGCAGCGCGTGGTAACAAACTAGGCATTAGGCCTCATCCTGATCCCAAGGAGAATTCAGTTAATGAAAGAAGGATCGATCGTTGAACAATCGACTACCCCCTTAAATGGAAGCATGGAGGGTCTGGCCGAGGAGATAGAATATTGTCAGCCTGAAGTACCACAGAGGGCAGTTTTTCCTGCAGACCCATACTGATTAGAGTTTCCTTATGACAGAAGGAACATGACAAACAAGAGAAGACACACGACATTGGAGAAGAGGCGCCCAAGCAGCAAGACATGCCTATTGTTTTGAATATAAAAGACATCAGAGGAATGATATCAAAGGGAGGGGGTTCATGCCCAGACCGAAGGAGGTTTTTAGAAATGTTTATGACTGTATATTTCAGTTTGTAAGCCGGAGGGGCATGTAGCTGTAAATTGTATTGTTATTGAAGAGTCATATGAGTTGTTTCATCGGATTTGTCTTCTATGTTCTTTGTTCTATTTTTCATCTTGTTTGAACGTGTTGTTGATTTTAAGGATTAAAATTTGCCTTTGATTGACATATTCATGATGCGGTAGAGGATCTGTTGTAAGCTTGCCTATTTATCATTGTTTACTGTTCAAACACATCTACATTCTCTTTGCAGAGAGGATCTCTGCTTAGTGAATATTCGTCTTTATGTTATTCTCTTATTCTTATCTTCATCATTATGCAAATATTTTGTCTGATAGGGAGCTTAAATGCCTTCACTGAGTAGACTTTTTATGACTCCATAGCCCAATGGTCCATCACTGATCTACAATGGTATCTTTTGTCCTTCCCTTTCTTTAAAGTATTGTTGACCCACGTATTCAAAACCAAGCTTATCTTCTACATTTTGACGGGTACTGGGCTTATCCTTTAGTAGTCTGAGGGTGACTCTTAGTGCTAACATTAATGGCGATGTTGTCAGGGATGGAAGTGAAGATATCTTCCTAGGGAGAACGACAATGAAGAGATCCAGTTTTAGATGGTGAACTGAAGCTGGACACATTATTCTGACTGCTCATCTTTCACCATGGCGACTCCATTGTTCGAAAATCTATTGGCGACTCCACTGGTTTGAAATGGACAAGATTTTAGCTCAGAGGTATGTTTTCTGTGATTTTTCAAAGATATTTCGTTTCCCTAATCCAAAGCCTAGTAGAGATGAATGGGAAAGTAGCCTTCCTAAATTTTGAGGAGAAGAGTGGGAGGTACCAACTGAACATTTGTTGGAGTTTCATGATTTTATTCATTGACTTTAGATCATGCATGAAGATGTTCAGATTAATTTTTTCAGGTATTCGTTAGAGGGGATTGCTCGTGATTGGTGTCGATCTCTTCCCATTGCAAGCAACTCTTTGACAGGTTTTCATGCAACTTTCAATTCGTTTTGTAAAGAGTATTTTTCAGCTAAGCATCTTTATGAAAACTGTTGTGATGAGTTTTCTTTGCTTCATAAAGATTTTGCTAGTCACAAAAACCAGATTTGTGATGAATCATTTATTGTGGAAGAAATCATTTGCCATGAAGATCAAGAGGTGTTGAATGATATTCATTATGATAGAAATAACATAGAAACATCTGACATCATATCAGATGTATCTGTTGTTTTAAATGTTTACAAAGATCAACATATTTGTTTTGAATATTTTGATGTCGAAGAGCAAGTGTATACAACAATAGATATTTCTCTTGACTATGAAGCTGAGATAAATGATAAGCTAGTTAAAAAAACTAGGGAATATTCCTCTCTATTTTTTTCTAGCTTTTTAGAATTGAAAGCAGATTTTGTTTGTTGCTCTTATGAAGAAAGTGCAGAGGATATTTTTGTTCTTGAAACATATGTTTTTGGCAGCCCTGCTTATGATGAAAAAGTTATTTCAAATACTGACCAAGGACAACTAATTTTTTATGAATACCCCAGTGAAGATGATGAAGAGAAGAGTTTTTTCATGGCTTCTTTGGAACCTCGTAGCATGGTTCCTGTATATGATAATTATGGATCTGATCCTTGGGAGAGCCATGGAGGAGAAAAGAAAGAGCTAAATGTGCAACTTATCTCATCTCTAACACTTACAAATGAGCAGATATCACCTAGGATTAGCAAGCCTGCATCAATCCTTTATACACCTGTACATGCTGAGAACATCAAACAACATGTGAGCAATGATGAAATAAAGGAGGTAACTTTTTACTAGTTTAGCATGGCTTATTATAAATTTTATAACCATGTGGGGTTATATATGGAGTTGAACTTTCCAAAAGCATTGGAGCCTGCAAAATTAATCATCTTATCATAATTTGGAGGTATTGTTAGTATTCCAAAACATGTTTTCATTCTACTATCATACATCCCTTACCTTTTATGGATCATTTGCAGTGAAAATAATAATTTTTTTACCAAACAGTTTGGGTGGCTTTGGTGGAAGTTTGTTTTCACCTGAACTTTGTAAAGGTCAGTTAGAATAGGGTCTTGTATATAAATTAGCACGTATGCAAGCTTTTCAGTTTTCAGTTTGCTTTTAGTATTTGAATAAGTGACCCCATAGCCCTAGGATAAGACATTGAAGCTTCTTGTTCTTGGCAGCTCACAGGGAGCATGCCATCCCTTATTGAGCCAATGTTATCACATGAAGTTGTCATGGGTCTTATGTAGTTTTTGCAGGTCGGCCATCTCCTTTGTTTGCATAGGAAAAAGCCATGAGCGAAATGCAACATTCAAAACATTTCATTTCGAGCTTGAAATACAAGCAAGCAAACATGCTCAATTTTGAACGACGGAGATCCCATGTACAGTTCAGATCAACTATCGGATCGAGCAAAGAATAAGTCATGACGACCAGATCTCATTGGAGAGAGATCGACGGTGGGGAGGCATTGCAGGGATCGGGAAGCAAATTAAAGTTTCTGCAAGTTTTGAGCCCATAATCACTCAGGATCGTTGATCTTGCTAGATCAACATATCAACCGTGCATATCGATCCCGCTACGAATGAGCATCTTCGCATTACGGGGATCGGGAAGGAAATTAAAGAGTGAGCGAGTTGAGTCTCCACAATCACCCATGGTCATTGATCTTCAAGCAAGGGACACGTGTCAGGCAATCTCGTACTTCGAGAGCAAGTAAGGAGAAGTTGAGTGAGTAAAGGACTCCCAAAGGCCCAAAGCACGGAGTTCATCTGGACCGTCCATCAACGATTACACGCAACGCCAAATCTATCACTTCGGAGACTCAACACTCCAGAAGGTTTGCGGAGCGAAGCACTAGAGCAAGAATTACCCGAACTCTCGAAGTGAATCTCGATCGTCCAAAATAAGAGGACACGTGTAGGAAGATCTCTCACTTTGGAGATACGACACTCCGGAGGATTGTAGGAACTATTCATTGAAAAGGCCTGAAGCCTGAACTCCCGAACTCTAGAAGTAATCATGGACCGTTGATCTCAAATCAACAAGAGCCGTTGATCTTTGCAGCAGGTAAGAAAGGAATATCATCCGAAGGCCTGAAAGTCCCGAAGTCCCGAAGTGACGAGAGCCTGCCACATCAACCGGGAGGAAGTTACTTCGGAAGATTTAAATCCAAAACTCCCAAAGCCTGAAGTGTCGAAGTACCAAAGACACATGTCACTCATCCATCAATAGTTGTGACAGCACATGACGTCAGGCCACCACGTTAGATTCGTGAGATCGTCCTCAGAGAGATATTCTTGCTCGACATTCAAAGCTCCCAAGCGCCAAAATTAACTCCATGTTTGAACATGGTTAAAAGGATTTTAGGGTTGGAAGACTGATAAATTTTAGCAGGGGCGCTAAAATAGCAAGGTTTCCCAGATCGTGGGTTGCGACAAGATCAACGGCCACACTTCATTGTGGGGACAAAAAGTGCTGAAACGTTAAAATCTTAGAGTGGTCCCGCAATCGAAACCACGGTATAGCTAAAGAGGTACTTGGTAGTTGGTGGTGAATTGCGGAGGTCGAAGCAGTGTGGATCCAAATCGCCCTTGGCATCTTCCGCAATACGTGCTTATATAGGGTCTAATCCGAGAGCAACGCGTGGCAACAAACTAGGTGTTAGGCCTTGTCTTGGTCCCAAGGAGAAATTAATTAATGAAAGAAGGACCGGTGGTTGAACAATCGAATACCCCCTTAAATGGAAGCATGGGGGGTTTGGCCGAGGAGACAGAAGACTATCAGCCCGAAGTACCACAGAGGGCAGTTTTTTCTGTAGACCCATACAGACCAGAGTTTCCTTATGATAAAAGGAACAAGACAGACAAGAGAAGACACATGACACTGGAGAAGAGGCCCCCAAGTAGCAAGNTTTATGACTGTATATTTTAGTTTGTAAGTTAGAGGGGCATGTAGTTGTAAATTGTATTGTTATTGAAGATTCATATGAGTTGTTTCATCAGATTTGTCTTCTATGTTCTCTGTTCTATTTTTCATCTTGTTTGAACGTGTTGTTGATTTTAAGGATTAAAATTTGTCTTTGATTGATAGATTCATGATGCGATAGAGGATCTGTTGTAAGCTTGTCTATTTATCGTTGTTTACTATTCAGACACATCTACATTCTCTTTGTAGAGAGGATCTCTGCTTAACGAATATTCATCTTTATGTTATTCTCTTATTCTTATATTCATCATTATGAAAATCTTTTGTCTGATAGGGAGATTAAATGCCTTCATTGAGCAGACTGTTTATAACTCCATAGCCCAATGGTCCATTACTGATTTGCAGTGATATCTTTTGTCCTTTCCTTTCTTTAAATTCTTCTGACCCGCCTATTCAAAACCAAGCTTATCTTTTACATTTTGATGGGTACTGGGATTATCCTCTAGCAGTCTGAGGGTGACTCCCAATGCTAACACACTTGATGCTAGCACAGTTTCTCTTCCAAGAACATCTAAAGGAACAAGAAAAGGAATCAAAGGATGATTTTGTTGTCCATGAATCCTTCCTTTCTGTATTTGATTGAAGGGTACTTTTAATTTTTAGGTATCTAGTTTGTTATCATATCAATTTATGTTTATAGCGTTGCTATTGATCGTCTCCATGCCTTCAAAGACTTATTTCCTCTATTTAGCATGCTTTGTTATATGCTTGTCCATTGTTGGAGTTTTATGTGAAGACTCATGGATGTAAATTGGGAAGTTCTTGTTTTGTATATTTGGCAATGACTTAAAAGGATTGTTTTAGTTCGACCAATCATGGAGGATGTAAATCCTCAATTTTTATATCCTTTATGTGAAGGATATATGAATAGTTTTTGAGTTGCTTATTTGAGGATTGTCTCAATGATCTATCATGCAATGCCAATGGTACCTACAAAAAAGTTTTTACCTTCATTTTTGAATATAATATACGTAATCCATATTGACCAAGTGAGCGTAACCCATAAATATTTCTAACATACAAGTATTTCTTATGCCTTCCTTTTCAAATCCACTGATGGAATCAGTAAAAGAGTTTCATGATAGTGAGTCAAGAACCTACTAAGTCCCTCTACAACAATTATAAATAAAAGTGGCAATAATTGGTAGTACCATTTGAGCCCACAAGATGGCTTAAAAAAGGGGTTGCAAAACCATTTTTAAGTACAGAGAGGGAAATTGATGACAAGCAACCCTTGATCCAATTTACCAAGGGAAGACTAAACCCGACATGTAAAAGTATAATTCTAATTTAAAACAAAGAGACATGATCATAAGTTTTCGAAAGGTCCAGGTTTATGATAAAGGTAGTCAATTTTTTTTTTATTTTGATTGTATGTAGGGCCTCCTGCACCAATCCCAATACATCATGAATCTATCTACCATTTAGAAATCCAAATTGTTACGAAGATATTGACTTTGATAGTATTGGCTTTATCTTTGGGCTATAATTTTTGCCATTATATAAAGTGCATTGCACAACGAGATTGGTCGAAAGTCCTCAAATGATTCTAAGTTATATTTTTTGGGAATCAAGGAGAGAAATGTTGAATTAATGGCCTTGAGAATTTTCCCACACACTCTAGACTCTTCTACAACTACCAAAAAATTCTCTTCCAAAATCTCATAGAAACCAATGTAGAATTCAATCTGCCATTGATCTAGCCCCAAACTTTTATCACATTGAAAAGTAAAAAACTACTTCCTTTAGTTATTCTTTGGAAACAGAAACCATAAATTGCTCATTTTGATTCCCCTCCACAAACCTTGGCATGAAAGAAGAGATTTTTACTATCTATGTTGTATTAGCCCCTTCCAACTCTTTAAAAAGATATTGGGAGTGTGTTGTACCTACCTCTGATGCTTATTTGAAGATTTTGACTCTCTCTCTCTCAAGGTTTATAATTTCCCAAATGGTGTTTGAAATTTTCCTCATATTTGCAAACTTGTGAATGTATCTAGTATTCGTGTCCCCTTTTTCAACCCACGTGGCTTTACTTTTTAGCCTTCATTGTGCACTTTCCCATTTAAGTAAAGCCTTTTTACATCCTCTAGTTTCTTTAGGGATTATTGCTCATCCTCAGTAAATAGGCCACGAGTGCTCATTTCGTATATCTACTCTATATGAGCTTCCATTGTCTTTGGGTCCACATGACAGTTGTTTAGATTTTCCTTGACTCATTGTTTTGTTAATTATTTAATCTTTATTAAGGACTCATAGAAATGGAGCATTGTTGTCCTTCTCTTGTATTGTCTATATGCTTCCAATCCTAACTCACCGTATTCGTAGATGCCTCATCCTTAAGCTAAGTGTGATTGAAATTGAAGGGTGTTGGGGGTTTAAGGTCATCCACTTCAATTTGTAGGAATATAGGGGAGTGATCATAATTTTCCCATGAACCCACCGAATATCCAATCCCTACAACTTTTTCTAGTATTCCATTTGAAACAAAGAAGTTATCTAATATCTTAGAGATATCTTCACCCCCCAAGTTGTTGTTCCTCTAATCTGGAGTGACTTTGATGGGTTCAATATCTATAAGAGGATCAAGCCTGCCATTTTTACCCACACTTTTCTCATCATTAATAAACTCATGTCTCCCCCTACTATCACATTTCCTCTCCCAATGGAGTCATGTCCAAATTACATTTCCCCAAAATCCTTCCCATTGGAATAAGGGCCATACATATTAAAAATTATGAATGTTTGAACTAAACACAATGATTGTAATTGCATCGGGGTATTTGATTGGATCTGTTCCAAATATATCACCTAACACTTTTTATTCCATCCAATTAGCAAATCCCTTGATCTACCTTCAAAATCCAAAGCTGCAAATTCCCATCCCTTTAAGACCCCTTTCAAGAAATGAATGGTTGCATTAGATGCAACCATCATTTCCTACAAATAAAGAACATCAACATTGTGAGTGCTAAGTAACCTATGATCAACATTTGTTTTGTGGGATGCCACCAAACTTTGTATGTTCATGGAGAGAAGAATCATTTTTCCACCTTTGTCATGGACTTCCCACTATAAGGGTCATGAGAATGGTGCTTTGTTTTCTTGCCTTAACTTCAATTTCAATCTTCTCAATGGCTAAAATAATATATGATTTCTTCCCTTACACATATCTCATGAAAACAACTCCATCCATCCATCTGAATTCCTCCCATAACTTTTGAGTCATGGCCATCACCCATAATAAGTTTGTTAGAGCAAGGATGACATTAGGACTCTGATTTTTTCTCCAAAGGGTCAGTTGATTTTTTCTTCTTTTAGATTATGTTGTCCTTTAATATGACAACCCCCCTCCACATACCTCATTTGAGAACACGGATTGTGACTAGTCAGATTCTTCTTTATTTTTATTTTTACCCTCCTACTTATGGGATACCCCTAGCTCTGTGGCCTTGTGTCACTTCCATCTACTTCTCCTGCGAAGGTAACATTATGTTATGACTCTACATGAGTATTTATTATCTCCTTTTCCTCTAGACTAGTGACATGAATCGACACTCCCCCTAGAGATTTCTTGCCACCATTTTGGGAAAATGAATCCTCATCCTTTCCTCCCAATATTCTACATGACTTGGATAAGCCTTCTATATGCTTCAAGCCTTTGATATGTGTTGAGTCCTCTACACACCCCAAGTTTTATTTCAAACTTGAGGTACCCCCTTCTTTTGTTATTTTGACTCTTTCATCGTGATGTTTGAGTTTCCTAGGTTAACTTAAATACTTTTGTTGATCTTGAAAGTGTTGGTGACTTTAGGTTTTTGAAAGATTGCTTAAATCATTTTTGAGATTTCTATGTATTAGCTTTAGTTAGCATTCTTCCTATATTGATAACTTTCAAAGTTGTCCACATGTAGAAACAATTCTTGAAAAGGTTGCTTTTGATCAAATTTTTTTATTTGCACCCCTTTTCAAGATCAACCTCCTCCTGAACAAATCAAAAATGATTTTT
>JASDQU010105076.1:57636-73216 GCA_032191745.1 Picea mariana
ATATATATATATATACATGTTATAGCCTACTATTCGATAAAACATACACCTTTGGTAACATGTTACTCAATTGTATATACCACTGATAACATGCTATTCAATGGCATTGATAACATGTCATAGCTCATACCTTTGATAAACATGTTGTTCTCCAGCCTTTGATAACATAACTTTCAAAAAGATGATTATTCAATGGCATAAGCCTTTGATAGCATACCATTCGGTAGCTTGTTAAAACATCGCTTGATAGCATGGATAACATCAAAACGCATGAAAAATCATGATGTCTCGATGTGGTTCGAAACTCTGCACATATGCCAAAGGACTCTCCAAAACGCCTTATAATCCATCACCTCACCTTGATATTATTCCTATATTTCATATACTTAAGATACATGAATTAAAACTACACAATGCCTTTGAACTAATTAATTCTAGAGCTATCGATCAAGTTGAAGGTTGATAACTGTAAACATCCCTGCCATTAAGTCATAGTCCCTCTATAGTAATTCCATCAGTGCAATTTCAAACAATCAAGCAAAATTGGGTGATCAATGAATAGAACATAGCATGAGGTGATTGCTATTCTAAAATCTAATCCAGAGGCTATGGAAATATTGGCACGGGTCGGATGGCTTTGGTTCTTTGAGAAATTTCAAGGCTCAGATGCAAAGATTGCATTGGAATTCGCCCAGACCCTCAATGGAACCAAGGCTCGTCTGGTACGACAACTCACAATTATTGTGACAGAGGAGTTTATTAGCATGTTGATAGGGTTACCCCAATGGGGGGAAAGGTGGATTAATAATTTCAAAATCCCAAATGAAGGTTGGGCTCAATTTCTCAAGAAACCATCTCGAATGCCTAAACTCAAAAGAGGGATTCGAAGGGATGCACTGTTGCAACCTTGGAGAGAGATCATCATCTTCATACAAATAATTATCACCTGCAAAGGAAATTTTAGCATGGTCTATCATTATCGTGTCAATATCATAATGCACTTGAAGGAGGGTAAGTTATTAAACACACATTTTTACTTACTCAAAAGCTTAACGAAGATGGCAACAACTGTGAGGAGGCGATGAAACCTTGATCTAGGGTTATACCACTAGGGCCTAATAAAAATGCTAATTTCAGGAGAATTAGAATGACTCGACATTCCATGGGAGGTATTTTCCAATGAAATTAAAATCAAACCATAAGCTAGGGTTTCAACGCTCAAAGTCAAAGCAGCTCGAAAGAAATCACAAAACTCTGCTCCAATTTCAAAACCTCATTATAACACGAGGGCATCACAACACCAGAGTGCCTAGGGGGGGGGAAGAGGGTCGCAATCCCTATAATTAGGATTGCTACTGAATCGTCTGAGGAGGGTGATATAGGGGACGATGAAGATTCTCCCTCTGAACAATAATAGGATCAATCAGATGGTGAAGAGCATCTTAAAAACATGGATGAAGGGTCTGACCAAACCCTAGGGAATACATATGAACAATTTGAAGGAGGGCTTGAAGGGCCCATGCTACAAGAACCCTTGTCATCGCAAGAAGAGATGGTTCACTCACTAGAGTCCATGTCTTCTTTACCACAAGACCAATCTAAAGATTTCGCAGTAGGAGAAGTCCAACGTTCAAGCTTCGTTCTGGGATCAAAATGATCAGAACCAAACAAAAGAGGGAAATCTAAAAATAAATGAGGTAATATATTTGGCCCAAAACCATTTTGATTCTACAATCCAAGTTATAAAGTTTTGTGTAGGCAGAATAAGAGGTTACTACTACATAATCATAAGATTAAAGCTAAGCTTAAGAAAAATAAACCCAAACTTAGTAGATTAGATGCCTTGCTAGAATCCATTGATCAAGTAGAATGCACAGAGCTTGGGGTGCATAATTACTCAGAAGGGTGTGTGAAGGAAGCCCAATAGACCATTAATATCATACTCGATGACATTATAAGCAATACTTATGCCTTCATTCAATTAAAACCCGACTTGCCATAATGGAGAACCAAAGATGAGCTCTACGACCTCGAAATCATCAACAGGGAAAGTCACCGACGAGTCATTGAGAAGTTAAAACAAATATGGTTCAAAATCCATCTCCCTCAAGAGGAAAAATGGAAGGTTGAGATCAAGAACTATAAATATCAACTGAGATGGGATTTAGACTTAAAACAAAAATGCACGTAAGTTGGCTTTTGAAGCAATATAGTGCAGAACCCCTTCTAGGGTTTACCCCATATTTTTACACGACCTTTGGACTTCATTTATGTTAAGGTGATTAAAAGCAAGGCAACCACATGAGATAGAACACCCCCTAGATTTCATGAATATGTTCATCTCGGTTGATACGAAGGATCAAAATCTATTGTGTGAATTATACCACTTCAACTTCCTGCTACAAGACAATTTCTGTTAGAATCCCAACCCATACGTTGTGGATGCCCAATTACGGGCCTTCACATCTTATATTCTTAATCTCATCTCATGGAATAAAGCTACAAAATTTTATGCATGAACTAAATCAGAGGCCAGATTGATGATCCAAGATGAATATCTATTACCAGGTGTGATAATAGATGATGATCATAGGCTAAGATAGGACCCAAAAGACTATGTGACCATCAGGAACCACCAAAGGTTTGCAGTAACTAAGTATCTAGAAACAACAAGAACTCATTCTCTAGAATCTCATCGGTTTTATTATGACATATGGGAGAAGCTACCAAATTATTTGAAGAGCAAGAATCCAATAGGATACCTCTTCTTTGGTTTATCCCTTAACATAGTTGCATTATATGCCAATTCCCCGATGAGGTATGCGCCAAAGTGGATAGGATTACGATTTCATTTTCCTATTGTGTGGTGCCCAACTCRRTTCTACAAACCACTAATTAAATGGGATGAACACGATGAAAGGACACAATGGCTACAAATGGACAAAACATTTGGCTACTACAATTCTGGAGAATTTGGGCACCCATCCTTTGATCGGGGAGAACTTCATGTAGAAGTGCTAGAGATTGAATAGTTGGGGTTGCATAAGGAACATGGAACCGAACCAGCTGGGGGGGAGATGATGAACCCTTGTTTTGGCATCTTTTTGGCCATGAAATGTCCCCTTTTTTATCCCAATAATATCCACCCTGCCTCCCTTTCATCATAAATACAAGTCATTCCTATATCATTATAACAAGTCTTGCTAGAGGTAAATATAGTTGTGAATTTTCTCTTTTATTTCTTTCATGAAGAGAATTAGGATGTGTTAGGAGATTGTTTGTGTTGTTTTAGATTATGGTGCATAAATGGTTGTGCTAACTCGACCTATGAAGTGTGACCAATTTCCAGGTCATCACAAGGGATAACCAACAAACATATTCTCAATATAGGATCGAGAGTATTTCAACAACTATGAGGGTTTACCTTGGTGCACTCATACTTGTTGCAGCAGATTCCAAATAGGGCATCATCCCAAACAAACTGATGAATGACATAACTACTCTAGATACCTTCAAGACAACAAAGGAATGATGATCCCATGCCCAACAACTTGCAACATGAATTATCCAATTTGTGCATCAATAAATAGAGGATATTTTTAGATTACGACAGAGCCAAATGGTTTGATCATTGGAATGACTAGTGGGCATGATCCAATCCGTAGTCATATTGTTTCAATTTTAATTATGTTTTAAACTCTGTTTTCAAACTTAAAGGGGTATGTTGCTCCATTCCTGGAGCTGGCAACCCCCCAATTTTGTATATATATCTAGTCGACCTCAAAGTGGGGTAATGATAATGGTGTGCACAAACTTGTCTATGTTGTAACCAGTTTGTCAATTTTCTGTAGTTGCAAAGTTTATGTGTGGGACTATGGCATAGTATTGCTCCGGTGATCTTTTAGAACTTGCAAAGGTGACGCCTTAAGGGAGCCCACTCGAGGTATGGTATTGTGTTTATATACGCATATACATATGTAATATTGTGTCGCTCTAATCCATTACCTGTTGTGTGATGTTGTCTTAATCCATTACTTGTTATGTGTTGTTGCTATAATCTATTGCATGTTATGTGATGTTATTAATCCATTACTTGTTGTAGAATAATGTTTACTATGGTTTCCTGTAGATTCTTATTTTTATTTCCTGAATATTGTATTGGCTTCGGAATTGGTGTGCAGTAGAATCATTTTTTTCCCAGCCAACACTTAGTATACATAGTTGAATGTTAAGTTATGGGTATGGTTCCCATTGACATTAACACGATGAGTGCCATTAACTAGGGAAAGGATTGAGAATACCATTGATTCATTTGCTATTGTAGGTTTATGCTTTAGTTTAGTTTTGAATTTGAGATTGTCTTTCAATTTCATTGTGTGAAGCATATATTAGATCATATGATAGTTGATGTTTATTAAGGTAAAATCCTTCTTCGGTGTATATTGCACCGAGTGTCTCACAAGTTCATTAGACTCTAGGTTGATAAAATAAATAAATGATTGTGTAAAATGAGTTCACCTTAGAAATAAGAAGCACATAAAAACATCGTCAATTCGAAAGGTACCCCCACAAATGATTCTTCAGAATTCCATTCGAAGGAAAAAAAATAGGTCACTGCAAATAGCCCTGGTAATTCACCACAACACCATATCACAATCATTTAACTTTAATTGAACTTTGATAAATATTTACTTATAATGTTTTAAGATTATTATTTTAAGTCTCATTAGTCATTGTAGCATAATTCAGAAAGTAACATTCCCGTGGCTTTTTTATACAACTCTAGGATTTCCTAAATCTCGTGGGCATCACCTACTAAGCCATTCCCAAGCAGCACCATGTCATCAACAAAGAGTAGGTGTGTTAATATACGATACCTACCGATATTGATCCTCTTAACCCTCCTATGTTCTTGGAGTGAGTTAAGAACTTGCTAAGTCCCTCTACAATAATTATAAATAAAAGTGGTGATAATTGGTAACACCATTTGAGTTGACAAGATGGCTTAAAAAAGGGTTGCAAAACCATTTATAAACACAGAGAGGGAAATTGAGGCTAAGCAACCCTCGATCCAATTTACTAAGGGAAGACTAAACCTGACATGTAAGAGAATTAGTCTAAAATAAAACCAAGAGACATGATCATGCGCTTTTGAAAGGTCTAGGTTTAAGATAAAGCCATGCAATTGTTTTGATTTGATTGTATGTAGGACCTATTGCATCACTCCCATTGCATCATGAATCTACCTACCATTTAGAAATCCAAATTGATATGAAGATATTAACTTTGATAGTATTGTCTTTATCCTTTGTGCTATTTTTTTTGCAATTATTCTATAAAGTACATTGCACAATGAGATTGGTCAAAAGTCCTCAAATGATTTTGGGTTATCTTTTTGGGGAATCAAGAGAAATGTTGAATTAATGGTCCTAAGAATTTCCCCAAACACTCTAGACTCTTCACCAATGTAAAATTCAATCTTCCATTGATCCGACCTTGAACTTTAATCACACTAGAAAGAAAAACTACTTCCTTTAGTTATTCTTTGGAAACAAGAACCATAAATTTCTCATTTTGATTCCCCTCGACAAATCTTGGGATGAAAGAAGATATTTTTACTATCTATGTTATATTGGCCCCTTCCAGTGCTTTAAAAAGATATTGGAAGTGTGTTTTACCTACCTTTGATACTTCTTTGATAACAATGTCGATGCAATTACCAATACAAGAGATACATACATTTATGCCATGGCCATGAAGTGCAAACTTTACGGTGAGACAAACTATATTCACTTTAAATATGTATGGGTTCCAGTGGTTCACATTGTGGTGTTAAAAGGTTCTACTTTTAATTGGGCAACAATATGATCTCATTCTATATAGAAATCTCTGGAAAAGGCTAAGCAACCTAATTCTGATACTTTTCCCACAATTTACATGGCTGCATACTTACTAGATATTATGTATGCCAGTAATCCCTTCCCAAGGATGATTTGGTTTTGAATCATTGTAGGGAGTCTAGTTCATTTGTATTGTTAGAGTTTTTGGGAGAACAAGTATAAAGAGAATTATGCACAATTCCATGACAACCTTTTGCACCTCTTTATAAGCTATTGTTTTGCAAGCCCAGTCCATGGTTACCAGAAGAAACAATATTATTGCTTAGTAGTATTGATAACTAATATAGACAAGAGCAACATGCTTATTTGAGAATATATGGAGGAATGGCTCCTCCACACTTACCGCCTCATGATGTGCCAAATAGGTTATTTTGGGAGAGATATCCTATCAAACTGTTCTACATGGCTTCAATGTCTCATTGGAAAAAGATAGGAGAAAATGTTTCATCCTTTATAATACGTACACTGGCCATTATGGTTTAACCAGTTCTAAAGATTCAAGACAAGAAGTCAATGCTATGTTGTAATATAGGTTTCCTCTAGGAAAGTTTAAAAGGCATGATCCTAAAGGTTTAGTTTTGAAGCACAAACAACTATTAAACATAGCTTGGCCATATGCTCATGAGATATGGGAACGTGAAGAAATTTATAATAATGTTGTTTCATAAGAACAAGTGTGGGAAAAAATCAACCCAAAGGAATGGTCCTCATCCTCTCAAAAGGATAAGGACCTAGACGAAAAGAAAAAGAATGACAAGGTTAAGAAACAAAAAAGAGGAGTAGGGGAGAAAGACAAACAAGAAGCTAAAGTTGAAAGATAAAAGATAAAATACTATTGACGCCGAAAAGACAAAACAAAAAGTAAAAGAGGAGAAACCAAAGGTAGATTTGAAGGAAAGGAGGAAGATAGAGAAAAATTATAAAAAAAAAGCAAAAAGAAGAAAAAGAGAGAGCAAGAAAATGTCATCAAAGAAAATGAAAAACTAGAAACAAAAACAAAGATCAAAGCAACAATTGAGGCTAAGAGAAAAGAGGAAGAGGAACAAAATTTGGGAGAAGCAACAAAACCAAATGGGATAGGGGATGATAACTAGAAGAAAGGGAATAATGATATATATGAAATTCAAGAATAGTCTAACACTCAACATATTAAAGAGCCAAACTTTGATGATTGGATTGATCAAACCATGGATGACCTGGTCATTCCTAAGTAGACAATAGGCACTAGTGAAAATGATAATGGTAAAAGTGTCATGATTGAGGAAGTGGTGACTATGAGAAAGTTAGAGAATTATTTATTATCGTGGGGATATACATATACAACTAATCACGTGGATGATGTGGTTGATTCAGAATTGATAACTTACAATAAAAGGGAAAAAACAATTGTCAATATGAGATGAAGAAAAATAAAATTGGATCTGGATAAAACTATAATCTGTATAACTAAAATTGAGGTCATAGATGCCAAGAAGGTCAAATTATCTAAATTCATATCATCAAGGCTAGCAATTACTCATGGCACTTTATATAAGGCTCAAATTGAAGAACAATATATCTATATATATGAGAAAATAATGGTATTGCTTGAAATCCAAGTCAATTATTGTAAGTCGACTCGGGGACTAGTGATAGCTTTCATTGAGTATGCACTTGAAGAGAATTTACCAAATGCATAGATCATGAGATAATTCTAAAAGAAAACTTTGCAACTACAAGAGTTAAGTTTAAATCTATCAATATTATAGAAAGAGAACCAATATTGGAAAGTCAGGCAAGATAAAACACAATATTAATTTGATTTTGTAAGGGAAATGAAGAAGGAGATTAGGGAGGAATCTCCTAATATTAAATTCTTGACTTAGGAAGAAATGTCTAAGATTGAAAAAAAATTATTTATTAGTGAGAATCATCTTAGAAGGCACAAAGGCATGAGTAATATTAATGGGTTGCATGCTTGAAAATTTGGGATTATATTGAAGATATTATAAAAAAATATCAGCTTCTTTCTTTTGAACCATTGGATGACTTCCTCCCAGCTCCTCTCAAGTGTTACACACCTACGTGTCGCACTACGAAATGTCGCACTTAAGTGTCACACACCAAATGTCGCACCTAAGTGTCTAGCTTTACCAAGTGTCGCAACTTCATCACCATGAAGAAGTGTTTGTCATGACCCCTAGACAAGTTGGAAGGAAAACCTATCAGTTGGAGGTCGAAATAATACCTTTGTCCTTGAGATTTTGGTATTGTTTGAGCTTCATCGCCCCTTGCCCATATACAAGGAGGGATAAACCATGATCATTTCTCCCGAAGAGTGTATTAGGGAGTGATAATCACCTTTTCCTTTCCCTGTGCAGAGTTATGGGGGGGTGATGAAGTAGTTGAAACCATCATGCTTTGATTTGTGAGGTTGTTTATGAGAGATCTCAGTTGGTTAAGGGATTGGTTCGAGCTTAAATCTATTCAAGGCAAGGTAATCTTGTTATTTCATCCAAATCCTCACTTGACCACATCCTCTCCTCAAAACTATCCTATGGTGGTGATGCCTCAAATCCTATATAATGTTGGCCATGGTTGAGTGAAATGGGGGGGGAGAATTGAGAGCATGATACTTATGATTGTGTGAGATCCAAGGGTCTGGAAAAGAGATCTTGGAGGAGTTGTTGCAACATCGACATTGAGATTGTAAGTGCTTCACTATTATTTTCTTTCCATTAATACATAACTTGGCCTATTCCTCTCATGCCTATGTGTTCAATATATGTATGTTTATTGTTGTCTAATTCATCATAGATAGATATGTTTCTACTTAACAATTTAGTTTGGAAGAAGGAGGTTTCTCTTTGTTCCTTGCAAAACTTTTCTTGCACCTAGGAGCTTGGACGTCAAGATCAAAGGTTGGAGCAACGAGGAAAACCGATGTAAAAAGGTAAGCCATCCATCCCTCTCTTCTCATTCTAATTGTTGAAATAGGTCTAGGGGGGAAGTAGTACACCATTTGTTTCCTTTCGTCTTGGATCAAAGAGGTGTCTTGATCCAAGGGGGGTTTCACTTGTCCACAGGGGGAATTTTACTAGAACAGAAAATTGGCGACTCCACTGGGGAAAGTTCTCTTCAGTCTTTCCTAGGTATTTTCTAGCCTTTTGAGTCTTGCTTGTTACTTGGTCTTTTTTATTTTGTTTCTTCTTCTTTGATCTCTCCCCTTCCCACATCATCATTGGGAAGCTCTCTGAGCCAAACATCTAACCCTATCTCAGATTCCGGAAAAAAATTGTTTTTTTTTTCATCACTTTCAGGACTTCATCCCTCCCACATAAGGGCATACATGGTGATAATACCCTGATTGTCACTCCCCAGTAGTGTATTAGGGGGAGATGAAACCTTGATTATCGCTACCCCTCAGTGTATTGGGGAGCAATGAAACCTTACTTATCGCTCTATCTGTATTATTACAGGAGTGATAATCCTTGTTTCTTGTGAATTTGGAGCTCATTTTGCCTCCTTTATGTCAGTGCTTTGTCTCAGACCTTTACATTAGAATCCTCTATGATTGATTGTGGCTTTGGTTGATTGAAGTTTAGTGATTATCACATGTTTTGTTGCCTCTTTTGAGTTTGCAATTCCTTCAAATCATGAAATGTACATAATTTCCCTAGGTTAACTTGATTCTTTGGTTCAGTCCATATCATCAATAGTTCTAGGTATTCAAACTTCTGTTACATTTATTCCAAAGTCTTCTAAGTGTTTTACTTGGTTGTTGTTGATATCCTTTTCATTGATTTGGAGGCTGCTTATGTTGCATTAAGCCTTGTTTTTTAATCTCTTTTTTTTCTCCTCTTGGGAAAAATTCTGATCCCTTGAGTGTACTCTTGAGCTCTTTGGACTTGATGTAACTTTGCATTGATCTTTTATTTTTCTACTTGATTTTTTTTAGGTTTCAAAAAGTGGTTTTCCCTTTACTTTGAATTTTGGGTTCTTGTTTGAATAAGTGTTGAATTCTTGTGATTGCATTTTTTGTGATTTTTTCTTTATCTTCTTTAGCTTAGGGATCCTTTGCAAGTGTCATTGAGGTCTTTCATTCCAATTGAAAGTGAAAGCAAAAGAAGGTTCTCTTTGAGTTTTTCGTGTAATTTGAAAAGAAGAAAACAAAAGTTTTACATCCTACTTTCATAGGTGGAGTGTTTTGGTACACATTTTAAAGAAGCTTGCATTTGTTTTGGGATTTTAGGGTATTAATTTAGCATTTGTTAAAGGAAAGAGAAAGTTGCATGGTATTGGGAATTCATTTGGGTTGAGAAGAAAAAGAGCTCCTCTCCTTTCCTCGGATAGAATTCATTGAAACAAAATCTTTTGCATTTCATTCTTTCTGCATGGTTTTGGAGTTGAATCATCAAACCACCAGTTTCATCTTCATGCACCCTATTGAGTAAGTAACAACCATTAAAATGAAGGAGTTACATAATCTAAAATCAATTAGTCTTTGTTTTCTTTGACAACGAACCAACAAGTCTAGGATTTTAGGGCCTTGATAGTAGGCTGGAGAGTTAACTCTTCCAAGCCATAGAAAGGAGACTATAGAATACTAGAGAGTGTAAAATCCAGTAGTAGCAATTAACATTAGTTGAGAAACCTTCTCTCACACAGGAGTAAAACATGAGGTCAAGCAAAGCGATCAGTTGAGATTCCCCCCCTTCCATTCACCTAGTGGGACTATTGCAAGTTTGGGGCTTTGAAGAGTGGAAAGTCCTCAGGGTGACACCACTTGTTCTTAGTTTTTGGGTCATCGATTTATGTATGGCATTCCCATACCCATTTTATAGACTTGACCGCGGACTGCACCCCCATGATCATTCATTGTGAAATGGTAAACATAGTAACCTCTCCTAGGATTCCACACAGGTGACTTCAAGGGGGTTTCCTTCTGCAAGGAAGGTTCCTTGTGGTAACTACAACAAACATTCAATCTCCACTTCAGCGAACCGAGAGTGTATTTTCTTGCAAGATCTTACTTGCACCTAGGGGGATTATTGCTTGAAGATTATCGTAATTGTTTCTCGTTTCTTCGTTGACGACCTCATCTCCTGTCTCCGAAAGATCCTTACTTCCTTTCTCTCTGTCATAAGGGAGTTGTCGTCTTGTTCTTCTCTTGTAGGTACTTTGATAGTGTGTGCTCTTTGATATTTAGTAGACCCTAGGTTGAATCTGCGTCCATGGCAATAGTTCCTCAGGCTACCAACCAAGGGACCCCTTTTCACAAGGAACCTTATGATTTTCCTTCTTTTGGAAACATTGGTCCTCCCTTCATCACTACATTAAATCTTCTCGGTTTCACTGTGAGGTTACCAGTATGGTTGTTTTCCACTCCCGTGATCCCTAATGTCCCTACTATTGCCCAAGCAAGCTCTCCACTTCAAGAACTTCCTGTTGACCCTTTTCCTTCTTTACCCATCATGTCTTCTTCCCTGCCTAGTGAAATCCTTGATGCTAGTAACAAGGAGGCTAGGAAGAAGAAGAAGTAAAATAAGCAAGGGGGAAATCAACCAGCCACTGTGGTGAGTATTGATAATGTTGAAAAGCCAACCAACATAGGTCGCAAACCCAAATTGCCTTGCAGAATTTGTAAGGGTGACCACCTTCTTCACCATTGCCCCGATATTCCCAAGGTCTTAGAATTGTGGTCCACAGGTTATCAACAACTTGTGTCATCGGTCGTTGTAAGTTATGTTGGTGACAACCCATCAACTGATGATCATAAGGTTGAGGGAAAAAAAGGGTAAAGTCATGATTCCTTGTTGGTTATGTGAGGATATGCACCTTACTTACCTCTACCCTTGTATGGATCAAGCTTCACAATTGTTGGAAGACATTGTTGTTTCCCAACAACAACCTCCATCTGCTTCCCATGGGCCCTCTCCCAACCAATTGTTGGTTGATAAAGTAGTCGATCTGATTCAATCCTTGTTCGATCCCACTCTTCCCTTGGAGAGTGAAGTGGATACTACTCAGGTTTTTCTTGTCACCTCATATTCCTTCAGACAAGGGGGCATTTCACCTATTTCAATGGAACCCCCTCCAAGTATTGAGGTCATTTTCTTTGATTGGAATAGACTGGCAGAGCCTTGCCTTCCTTCCTACCTACCTTTCCAAATAATGGTGCATGTTTACGATAAGATCACGATACATCAAATTGTTGTTGACGAAGGTGCTTCTGTTAGCACTATATCCTCAATTGTTTGGCAAGCTTTGGGTTCCCCTTAGCTTGTGCCGGTTACCCATCGCCTGTTGGATTTTAATAGAATATCTAGTAAACCTTTAGGGATCCTTCCTTCCTTAGGGATTTTAATTTAATTTACTCCTCGGGCGAGACTATGTCTATGTTATGAAAGTTGTCATGTCCACACTTGTTTGAGTGATGCATTTCCCTCATAATGGAAACATTGTGACCATTGACCAACTTTCATTCGTTAGTCCTGATCTAACTGCCGACCATCCGAATTTCTTGAATGTTCCTTATATGAAAGTGGTATCCCCCACGCCATAGTTTAATTTAGTGGTATCATGTCCCATGCCTTCAACTGTTAATAAGAAGGAGCCTCTCACTGTATGCTCGACTTCTTTAGACCTAGATCCAGTAGTTGACATGGTGAACTCTTCAATAGGGGATTTGGAGCACTATCTTTCCCATGTTGAGTCTCTTGACATACATTTTTTCCAAATCATTGTTCTTTCATTTGGTGAAGACCTCTTGGAAGCCATGGTCAAGAATATGAGCATAGTTTTCTTTATGTGTCAAGCTCATTAAAAAATGAAACAAACTCCCCTCTAATTGATCTTCCAATAGATCTACTACCTCAACATTCCTTTCCTTCGCTTGTGTCAGGTGGTCCTCTTTCTCCCTCCCTCTTTGGTGAACCTATTCCTATTAGGAGCTAGGAGTCTAATCAAGTGTAGAAGAAGAGTCGACAGACAAAATGAAGTTTGGGGGGCATGTCTCGAACCTCTAGACATCATGCCGGAGTTAAGCCGCTATATTATGTTGATCATGTTGGGGGAAAAGTACCAACCTCTAGACATCATGTTGGGAAAAATCACACCAATGGGTATCACTCAAAGTACCAACATCTAGACATCACGTTGGGAAGAAACACGCCAATGGGTATCATTCCAAGCATAGTTTGTTTTTGGTTTCAAGCTCGTTAAAAAATAAAACTAACTCTGAGCACAATTTTTTTCTTTGTTTCAAGCTCGTTTAAAAATGAAACCAACCTTAAGCACAGTTTCATCCTCTGTTTCAAGATCATTTAAAAATGAAACCAACCCTGAGCACAGTTTCCTCCTCTGTTTCAAGCTCGTCTAAAGATGAAACCAACCCCAAGCACAATTTTATTCTTCATTACAAGCTTTTAAAAAAATGAGGCAGACACTTCGAGCTTAGTCTTTGTTCTTTCTCATTCTCGTAAATACATGAGAATAAGTTATCGAGTATACTTTTATCGCTTTTTCGAGCTCGTAAAAATATATGAAAAATGAACTCTTTAGAGTCTCCTTTATGCTCTTTTCAGACTCTCTAAACATGAGAATATTGCTAAGGGAGCTTGTTTCCTTTCACACTCGTTAAAATATTTGAAAGGGTGTCTATTTGGTGTAAGTTTAACCCTTTTTCAGACTAGATGGACTAATTGCGAAAAAGAAATACTCTAGTCAATCTTTTTCGGACCAGATGAAGTTATCCCTTGTATTGTTTTTCACTTTTTCGAGCTAGGGAGAGTAAATTTATGAAAAAGAACACCCTTGGAGTCTTCTTTAAGATCTTTTCAGACTCTCTAAACATGAAAAGACCATCGAGTTTATCTTCTCTGGGCTTGCAAAATTATACATTGAAGGACCCATATGGGATGGAACCCCTCCTTCTTCAGGTTTGTTAAACATGTGATGAGGGACTCATCGAAGATGAGGTATATCGAGCATTTTTTTATCCTCCTCAAGCTTGTTAAAAAACAAAGAGGTACTCATCGTTCATGGTGGGGGGAAAATTTGAGTGAAGTGGGTCAAGTTTTGGAAAGCATTGTGGTAGTTGTTCATTGTCTCCCTTAAACATGGCACTTGTTTGGGTCGTGGTTTACAGTTGGGTGATTTTCTTGTCTTTGATTCATACCAATCCTATGAGTCATTATACTCCTTCGGCTCACCCGAAGAGTGCCCCAGTTATTGTCGCACTATGTTTTGGTCTATCTCTCAATTGAGTCAATGCTTCTGGGTCAATTGTCGTGCCTCACAGTGTTCAAGGAAAGTTTCATCCCAAGTCCACCACTCTGCAGTATTACCAACCTTCATCCTCATGTTAGTTTGTACTCATTTGATCTATCATATTACATCACTTTCCCATGTCAGTTTCGTTGTCAATGATGGGGGATACATCATGGCCCTCCTTCGACGAGTTTGTTCATGTCAACTTCAACAAATTATCTGGGAATTAGACTTAGAAACCAATTAGTACCTTGGAACCTACATGCCTCAATGGCGGGTATCCTCACCTTCAATAGTAGGTTTACATCATTGGCCTCTAATCGAATGATTCTGTGAATGTTTGACTTCAACTCATTTATTGATATTCACTGGAATGTCCTAGGGTACATTGGGAGTCATTGTCATCATAGGTGATTTCCCTCACACTTGTTAACGATATACATCAATGACCGGTAATCAAGTGGTTTCTACCATGTTTGACATCAACACATCCATTCACATGGCTAGAATCGTGCCATTTCGGGATCAGTACAAAGACCCTGGGAACTCTTCGAGCACCTAGGCTGCGATGGAGATTATTNATATATATATATATATATATATATATATATATCCGCTTTGTATTGGCATGTGGCTATGTTTTGTCATATCGTAGCTCCACTGTGTATTCTTTCATGGCTACAACCTTATTGAGTCATGGAGATATGGATCCACATTGTATCTTTGGTGGCCATATCTTTAGTCAACAATTTCATGGATCCACATTGTATATTTGGTGTCCATATCTTTAGTCAATGATTTCATGGATCCGTAGTGTATTGGGCGGCGACCATGCTTTGAGTTAGTGTATTCCAAGCATGGGTATGCCTACCTCAGGGATGATATGTATATATTGTTAGATGTTTGTTTGCAGCTTCTTCCTGGCTCTCCTATTCTAACAACTTCACATACATATTTTTGTAAAGTGTTTTGGCCATCAACTTTTCTTCTGACCTCACATTTTAGGGGGCATCTATTACACACCTAAGTGTCACAATACCAAATGTCGCACTTAAGTGTCCCAACTATTATACACCTAAGTATCGCACACCAAATGTCACACCTAAATGTCAAACTTAAGTGTCGCACTTTACCAAACGTCACACTTAAGTGTCACAACTTCATTACCATGAAGAAGTGTTTGTCATGAACCCTAGACAAGTTGGAAGGAAAACATATCAGTTAGAGGTCAAAATTCTACATTTTTGTTTTAGAGTTTGGCCTTGTTTGAGCTTCATTGCCCCTCTTCCCATATACAAGGAGGGATAAACCCTAATCGTCACTCCCCAAAAGTGTATTAGGGAGCGATAATCCCTTGTTCATTGCCCTGTGCATAGTTATGGGGGGGCGATGAAGTAGTTGCAACCATCATGTCTTGATTTGTGAGGTTG
>JASDQU010105076.1:82687-98693 GCA_032191745.1 Picea mariana
CTGTGTTCAATATATGCATGTATATCATTGTCCAATTCATCACAGATAGATATGTTTTTGCTTAACAATATAGTGTGGAAGAAGAAGGTTTTGCTTTGTTCCTTGTAGGAATTTTCTTGCACTTAGGAGCTTGGAAATCAAGATAAAAGTCTGGAGCAACAAGGACAACCAACATAAAAAGGTAAGTCATCCGTCCCTCTCTTCTCATTCTAATTGTTGAAATAGGTCTAGGGTGGAAGTAGTACACCATTTGTTTTCTTCTGTCTTGGATCAAAGAGGGGTCTTGATCCAAGGGGGGTTTCACCTGTCCGTAGGGGGAACTAATACACTCTTGGGGAATGATGATTGGGGTTTATCCCTCCTTGTATATGGGCAGGGGGCAATAAATCTCAAACAAGGACAAAATCTCAAGTAAAAAGTTAGTATTTTGACCTCCAACTGATAGGTTTCCCTTCCAACTTGTCTAGGGGTCACGAAAAACACTTCTTCATGGTGATGACATTGCGACACTTATGTTCGAAACTTAGGTGTATAATAATTGTGACACTTAATTGCGACATTTGGTAGTGCGACACTTAGGTGTTTAACATCAAGTAATAGAATCTTACGATAAATTGCTTTAGAAGAACAAAAGTCTCATGGAAATATTTTTGGCAAAAGAGGCTAAGAACATAGTTCGTATCCAATTTTATTTTACCAAAATAGAAAACTATATATTTGGTGGGCCCCACTCAATCAACTTACTATTCCCCATATCAAGTTATGTAAAAGTCTATTTGAAGAATGGGAAATTTTCAATAAAGACTTAGACAAGGACCAATCACTTAGTTTATCTTGTGTCTAGACTTCGACTTCTAAATATGAAGTTAGTTATTATAACTAACTATAATCATATACAAGTAGTAGAAAGGAAGATAGAAAAGTGGATTTTTGATCTAAAAATTTTTGTAAGAACTATTTTGTCATATTGTTAATATTGAGAAGTCGACTTTGGCCAAAGGAGTTTTTTTTTGAAGAAAGTGGATTCTTGTTTGCTACGAATCATAGAGTATTTTGGGTTTTACAACAATGTGGAATGTGTTATAAGAAATATTTTATATGTTTCAAATTATTCTGCAAACAATATTAATATTTCTTATTCAACTCTTTTTCCATAAATACAACTATTTATTTAAAGTGAAATCACACTATGTATCTTATCAAAAGATTAATCATTGTTATATTCTAGTGTATCTGTTATTTCAAGTTATTTAGTGTTTAAAAATTGTTTCTGAATCCTTAGAAAAATGTTTGGTAGATTTGACACCCTTTTACTTTTAATCATTTGCATTTAAATAGTTATATGTTATATCGTGTATTTTCACTCATTTAAAGTTAATTAGTTAGATATTTTATTTCTTTCCATTGTCTTTTAAAGGAAACCCTACAAAATATTAAATCTCATTGAAAGGTTGTTAGGCCATTAATCCTTAGGGTTTTTCCACACCAAACGAGAAAGTGTCTAATTGGGCCTCTTTTTTAGGTTAAACCCATGCTATTGATGTGTTATGTATTTTCATTCATTTAAAGTTAACTAGTTAGATATTTTAATTCTTTTTGTTATCTTTTAAAAGAAACCCTAAACAAATTTAAATCTCATTAAAAGGTTGTTGGGCCATTGATTTGGAGGGTTTTTCCACACCAAACAAGAAAGTATCTAATTGATCCTCTTTTCTAGGTTAAACCCCTACTACTGATGCTGTGCAATTTGCCCCATCAACAATCTAGTGTGCTCTCTCCTCCTTGAAGCCTCCCCCATTCCCATTTGGAGCATACCCCTCCCCTTGCTCCCAACCTATTTCTTCATAGGAGGGATTCCTAAACATGGGGGAACACTCTAAGCCTTGTCTTGATACATTTTATAACCTAAGCTTGAACCCTTCTCCTCAAGTAGAGGGAAATCATGCTTAATGTGCCCATGTTATCAATAAGAGTGACACCTAAAAAGAACATTTTGGTAATCCAACCTCTGAATAAGACTCCATTTCCCATGTGATATTTCCATGGGCTCGAGTAAAACTTTCTCTAGGTCCAATTCAACACAAAGTTTTTTTGTAGTTATATCAGAGCTATAACAATAATTTTGACAGAAGGTTATGAACTTACGTAGATAATTCCCAATAAGATCCAAATTTGTTCCTTCGACATCTATAGAGGGAATCTTGGGAGATTGACTCATACTAAGTATGTCATTACCAACTCTCAATTTGGGTCAAAACAAGGTTCCCATGCTTAAAGGGACAAATGGGTATTATTCTGAAACTAATGCCTCCTTACTATTGACTCCCTATATTTCTGCTCTCATAATAGAACAATGATCCAACCTCTTTCAAGGATATTGAAAGGTGGACCATAGCCCAACATTTTGCTCCAATTCATAGACAACTAATTCCCTAGAGAACCCTCTGATATAAATCTGCCATGGAACTTCCCTACTAAAGCCAATTTTTTAAAGCTACATATTTCTTCCATCGACACTCCTTCCCCCACAAATAACCCTAATATTTCCTTTGCTTGCTTGATTACCTTCAATGTCCTTTCCCTTGGTCCACTTTGTCCCAAGAGCTTCCCTACTTCCTTTAGAGGACTTGTTATTTGAGTTAAAACATGAACATCAATCTTGGATGCTAAGTCCCTCGACACTCGGTCTAGGGAAGCAATGAGAGAATTCTTTGTTCTGAGTATTTTTGAACTCTTCTATGATTTAGGGTTTTGTATTGATTTCCTTCAATATGCTTTTCTCCTCCTTCAAACACAACACGTAGGCTCTAAGGAATACATTTACACCCTATCCCATCCCATTGATTTCTTGAATGAGACAAAGGAACACTTCTCTCCTTTGATATGCATATATATGTGACTTCTTAACTAGGAGGCCTATGTGTATGGATAGGACTGGGGGGGACAATATTACTTCATTCCCCTTGTCCCATGTTTTTAATTCATTTCTTCCCCTCTCTTGTATTAGTGAGGGAAATGATTGAGTTCCACCATACCCTGGTCCATAATAATGTTTTGAATACAAACTAGGGCTTTGCGAAGAATACTTAGGATTAAATCAAACTAGGGCTTTAGGATTGAATCAATTGCATGTGAACTAATTAGCAATCAATGTAGTTGGACCATAAATCAATCACTAATAATATACATATATTAAACCTTAGGACTTAAAAAAATTACATAATAACTAACAAGCGATCAATACAGCTATATTAGAAATCAATCACCAATGCTCCCCACTAGCGTAGGGACTAATAAAGAGTTGTGGTTTTGATTAATTTCTTCTCACCTTGAATATTGAAGGCTTGGTAAAACACCATTTCCTAATAATGCAACTTTCCATGCAAGTGGTGCTAATTGTCTTATTTTGTAGAAATCAAAGACCTAAAAGGTTTGTGAAATTGTGGTCTAGTAGCAACATGGGGTGGTTGTTGTGATAATGATCCAAGTTCAAATCATAGCGAACAAGTTGTCTCCCTGCCCAAGGTTTTTTGAATGTGGTTATTGATATTGATGTAACCTTTGGGTAATTATTGAGAATATAAATTATGCCATTCTTCACTTAAGTGCAGGGGGTGGGATGCATTGCTACTAGATTTACTCTCCCTTAAAAATAAAGGTTCCCATTTGATTGAAAAAAATCATAAACCCAAATCTATATATCTTTAGTCTTTAGATGAGTTTAGAATAAGAAAAATAAAAATTTTGCAAGTGAAGATGATTATCTTGGCAAGTTAAGGGCTCGAGGCTACATGTAGCATGTTTGGGTGCAAACCAACACACTACTATTGTAAAATACAAACCTACATTGAAAAAAATTAAGAAATATGATATGAGTGAATATCAAACAATAAAACCAAGAGACGAGAAAAGGGGTGAGGGCACATGTGCACCGAAGASTGGATTGCACCTACACATTTGAATAATAGAAGAAAACCTTTCAAAAATGTCCTCAAAAGACTAATATTATTTAATTGATTGATAGGTATGAATTTATTACAAGAGAGGGAGAAGACACCTGTTTATACAAAATACYGACTAAAGCCCTWGCTTGTGGCCCAAGTTACCTTTATAAGGAAATTAGTATTTTATTTAGCTAATTAACCATTAAAACACTAATTATATATTTGAGACCTTATTTAACATAACTGGGCTTGTACAAATATCAAAGGACTAAAGATTATTACAAGGCCATGGGCTTACATGCAAACTGCCCATGCACATAAATTTATTTACACAAATATTTTGTGTTTAGGTACACAATATGCCCTCCTCCTTGGAATTTTTTCTTTCCAAAGCTTGAYGATTAAAGAATGGGTTGCCCAAATGTATTATTCTTCATTCTATTATTTGACCTTTGTTTCAGTATGGTCATATGCACCCAATAAAATGGACATAAGCTTTGAGAACAATATTCTTTGATTAAATAAATGAACTCATTCTTTGTACTTCGTTGAAAAAAAAATCTACTCTTCCTTTGTTCCGATCATACAAGTATTTGTCCTTTTAGATTGTTTCTTCACGAGTCTTCAATTCCTGCCTGGATATTGGCTTTCAAAATGCCTAAGGTACGTATACATATGAATCCTTACAAATTGAGGTCATAAGGGTCCAAGTATGCCAAGACACTAGGAATCAAGTAATCAAATATATTACCCACGTAGATATAAAATGTTGATTATGCGATTGGAAAGAACATTTCCAATGAATATTATTCAAGTGAAAAATATCTTTTTTTCCACTTGTTCATGTCTTCCCTCGATGATTTATGCTCCCCTTCCAATCAATCCATTATGCTCACTAGGACGTTCATCGTAAAGAGAGATTTTAATCGAAGAGAAGTTGGGAAATATTTTTTGTCTCTTATAAATCCTCTTCACATGTACAGTGTTAATAGAGAAGAGGACATTTTGCAAAAAGAAGCTCAAAGTAGTTGTCTTCATATAGTTGGAAGATGTCTATATACCATTATTCAAAAGCATCTTCTATATCTATCCATATGTATTCCCTTACTATATCCATCTTCTATATTGAGTGCAATTTGAAAACTATCATATACATTAAAAAATGTCGGTAATGTTATTTTCATAGCCTTGTTTGAATGGACCCTGCTCCTTTTTTTAAATTGAGGGTTTGATGCAAAAAATAGAAGGCAAATTACATTAAATAGATCCTTCTTCTCAGTGCAAACTTGAAGCTAAAATTTATGTGATGGTTTCTCTTCATACCCTAATTAGAATTTGTGATGGTTTCCCCTTCCTATTAGGGTTTTGGGGCTAAAAATGAACAATGAACTTTCAGATCTTGTAACTTTGTCCTTGACTTAGAAAATCACTTACAAGGCTTCTTATTTGAAAGTCTTTAGAATATGCCTTTTGTTGGCACCTAAGGTTTGGCAGAGGTTGCATGTGCACCATAAGTCAACATTGCATGTGCTTAAGAATATGGACTGCATGGTGCCAAGTTTAACGTCTACACCCGCAAAGGATTTACTGCGCGTGCCAACCCATTTTGTACTATGTGTGCCAACCCATTTTGTATCGTGCACAAGGACTTAAAGAAACTGCATGCATGCCAGATCCAAACATATCTCTAGGAGTCACTGTAACTATTTTTGTAACAACCCAACTGGTCATGGTTGAGGTTATGGATGGGATGGCAAGTTTGTTATAATTGCCATGCTCCATGAAAGATATAGGGGGATGCATGCAGATATGTAAGGGTTGGAATTTTGAGTAAAGAGAGAGTTCATTGTTATGTGAGAGATAGACAAGCCAGAGCTTGAGTTATGATGAGTTTTCAATTCCTGTTATGTCTGGTTTTGTTATGGATGAGAGTGAAAGTAAATAAATATCTGAGTGCATGGCTCATCTCTGTTTTGAATGTGAATACACTTTGAGCRGGATACAACCCTATTGGATGTCACTATTTTGAATGGATGGAATGAATAAATAATTTTTGAACCACATTTATCTCTGCATCTAATGAGTTATGATTAGACTGTATGCTTGTTTTATATTATTCTGCGTAGTAGTTTGTGTTTGTTATAAATGAATGAATGACTAGTTGATGAAGGTTTCCTACATGTTTTGTTCCTTCACACCCTGCACAAGACCAATGGTATATGTGATTCTCATGGCATCTAGGGTGAGACCTTCTTCTGTTCTTGAAGATTGAATATGCCAACACCTATAGGGTTTTGTTGGTAAAAGCTTATCAAAATGAGGGTTTGAAACACCCTAGTCGAAAGAGCCAACACTTTCCAAAAAAAATGGTGCTTCAATGAAACATTCTAAATTAAATTTATGCTCAGTTCAAGGACCTAGATGGATAATGTTTTGGTTCATCCCCGTCGAAATGTCCATTTTAGAAGTCCAAGATTAAAAGGCTAGTGGAGAAAATTGGGATCATAACTCCTACTAATATCTCTTATGTCTCTCTTGTTGTCCTGGGAAGGAAAAATGATGGTTCATACTACCTTTGTATTGATTACATATATATTACTTAATCAAATCACCATAAAAAATAGTTCCCCATACCTTACATTGACGATTTGTTGGATGAGTTACATAGTGCCAATTTTTTTTCTAAGATTGACTTCCCTTGTGTTTATTAGAAGATACCTACACAACTCTGAGACTAAGAGAAGTCTATGTCCAAGATTCATTAGGTCCTCTAATGATTTTGGGTGATGCCATTCGACCTTTATAATAATGCTCTCACTATAATTTACATCTTAATGAACAAAGTGGTTGGGAAGTAAATATACAAGTTTTTATTAGCCTTCTTTGAAGATTTACTCATATATAATGAAATATCCATATAACATCTAGAGCACTTGGATCTCATATTAACTATTTTTGCACACGATAAACTCTATGCAAAATAATCCAAGTGTGAATTTGATACGACTTCCCTATAACATATTGGCCATATTATATTCTTCTTTTTCCAAATGACTTTATATTATTGAGATGAAAAACAAAGTTACAATCAACATGTGTCAAGGTACCATAAATAAGGTATGCCTATCGAGTCTAACCTATTAGTTGGAAAAATCTTGGGTTAGTACAACACAATTGTATTAATCTAGGGTAATATTATTATAGATTTTAATCTAGGGTAGTATTATTATAGATTTTAATCTAGGGTAGTATTATTATAGAAACTAATAAAATGAACACATACCCATTCTTCGCACTAGCTTAACTTGGTTTTGAAATTGTGAGAATCGAGTGCCACTCTTGAGACGCTCTTTTTGCTTCTTTGACTGCTCTTGGAATAAGAAACTTGTGTACAAAATGTCGGGGTCCAAAACTGTCTTAGTAATTTAAACACATAGAATACTTACCTTTTCGCATATGTTCTTCAATTCGAGGTGTAAGTGCGGTTTTACACAATCTGTAACCAAGATCCGCATTATGCTCATGATTAAATGTAGTCGTCGGTTGGCGGCGCAGGAGCAAGCTACATTGTGGTTCATCGACAATTTCAAATTCCCGTTATTCGGTCGACACATGGGATAGCAACATATGCAGAGCAAAACATTAATTGGCCTATTAAATGACAGAATCCGATCTTATTTTGCGTTGAAAACGTCCCATGATTCTGCTAATTTAAACAGGTGGATCGGGGGTCGTCGTTTTTTTTAGACAATGTGCGTGATATATTTTGGCAAAAAGATATGATGTCGATCCATGTTATCGTACAATGATGATGTGGAAATGTTGTCCTGGAAGTGTGACTAGGACACAAGGAAACCTAAGGTGACTCTGGGTGAAACTAGGTTGTACGAAATCCTTACGCGACATAGACACGTGGCGTTTGAATTTGGCTCCTTCGCCTAAGAGTTTATTCAGAATCGAGGTTTTTTGTTAGATATGCATTTTGAAAAATAGGTCCTATCCAGCCGATGCCGAAGAAGAATCGAGGATCGACGATGAACGAGATGTTGAAATAAGTTTTCCCGTATTACCACCCTCGAAACTTCTCGATGTCGAAAATGCATCGGTGATTGGTGCTCGGCGATGTGTCAATGCAAAAATTTCCACAATTTAAATCTTTGGTATTTCACCGACTCTTAAAAATGCATCAGTAATAAGTGATTGGAGATTCGTTATGTCCCATGTTAGTGTTTTTCCCTTTCATATTTCGTCGACGCCGACGAGATATCGACAATTTCCTAAAAATTTCTTCTTGAACATTGTCAGCAATCGGTGCACTCCTCCTTCATTTTTTCCCGATGCCGATGATACATCGATGATCGATGATTAGCATTACTATGTGGTCATTTTTCTGCTCAGATTTCGTAGATGCCGAAAATAGGTGCGTGGGGCACAATTTTAGCTGTGAATTCTTAGTTAAAATGCCAATTTCTTTTTAGAGAAAAAAGTTTCAATTTGATAGTTCCAAGTAAATCCGAATGTAATGGATGAAGAGAAATGGAAACAAAACTTAATGATTCCTACACAATGGGCTCAAATCAGAAAGAAGAAACAAAGAAAACAAGTGGTACCCAAAAGAGAAAAGTTTTCAAAAAGCTTTTACGGTGTGTTGAGCGCTCAACAAATGGCGATTCTCTGGGCGAAAACAAAATCTATGCTCCTTCCTTCGGGCTTAGCTTATGCATAACTTGGTTGAGAAACTAACTATCTTTGCTTTCATCAGAGTATTTCCTATCCATGCGTGTCCAACTTCTCGGGTTCGTGAATCAAGTTCTGCCTATGGAGTTCAACCCTTTTTCCACCTTCGTTCCTCTTGACCATGACCCACACCCCTCTTTGACAAGAGCCAGATAAGGCATTCACTGACTCGAGGCCATTTTAGTTATCATTATTTCCCTTGCTATGGTGTTTCTCCGCTGCTAGCGAGCGTCCATAGCCTCTGTGGAGTCACCCCAATGTCACAGAACTTGCTCCGCTGCCAGTGACCGTCCATAGCCCCGACATAGTCACCCCGATGTCACAGACCTTGCTCCGCTACCACCGAGCGTCCATAGCCACGATGGAGTCACCCCAATGTCACAAACCTTGTTCCACTGCTAGCGAGCATCCATATCCCCGGTGGAGTTATCTACATACCCTCTGCGACTTTGCACTCCTTTTAATATAACTGATTTTCTTCTGGTAGAAATGCCACTAGTGAGTTGGAGAGGAGGGCATATGTTATCTACGAGGTGAAATTATTAAGGTGATATTCTTCCTAGCTCTCTCTAGAGGTACATGTGATCCTTTCCAACTAGCCATCTTTCCCTTTGGGCTTTACCAGACCACCAGGCGAATATTTCATCACTTACCAGGGTTGTGTGTTTTGCAAAGACAAGATATATATCTCCTTTAAGAAATTTGTATTTGCCCAACGTTTCTTATGTTGCACGTAAGCGTAAGTTAGGAGCATAGTTTGTTGCATCGTATTTATTAAAGTCGACCACTGCTTTACAGAACACAACTTAATTACAGGAAAATACTAAGCAAAATGAAAGAAAAAAAGAAAGCGGAATTTTCAATCAGCCTACCCTAAACCTTACACATTTATCCTGATCGGAATACATGCTAACATGAAAAATACAATTTTTTTTTTTTAACAGAAGTATTGTTTTAGGGCTTGGCCATTCACTGGGAGGGTGTCAGGTTCCCCCCTCGGATTTTGCAACCGATACGTGCATGCCTCGATTTTCTCAGATACCTTGAAAGGTCTAAGCCATAGATTTTGAATTTTCAAATGTTTTCCCTTGGGTTTGTTTGCTCTATCCCATTTCAGGACTAAGTCTCCTACCTCAAAACTCTTCTCTTTGGCTTTATTCTTATCAAACCATATTTTAACTATCTGTTGATGAGCGGTGAACTTATATTTACCTTTCTCCCTTTCCTCTTCAAGCATGAGGAGGGTATCAATTCTTTGTTGAATAACAGATGAGGGTTGTCCTCTTGAAGCATGAGCGAGATGCAATGATGGAAGATACAACCCATTTGGGAGTATGGCTTCTTGTCTGTATACTAGAAAGTATGGAGTGTTTCCTATAGCTTCCTTGGGTGTTACTCTATCTTCCCATAAGGCATTATGAAGCAAGCTATGTCAATTCCTCTGATTGTCTGCGACTGTTTTCTTCAAGATCCTCACTAGGTTTTTATTAGTTGATTCTACCACCCCATTTCCTTGTGGGTAGTAGTTTGCAGAATATCTTATTATGATCCCTTTGTCCAGAGCGAACTCTGTTAATAGAGTAGAAGAAAACTAGGCAACATTGTAAAAAACGAGAATGCAAGACATCCCAAACCTTGTGATCAACTGTTGTTCTATGAATTGGATTAAATCCTTTTCGTTCACGTGAGTCAGAGGGATGGCCTCTTTCCATCTTGTGAAATAATCCGTAGAAGTCAGTATATATTTATGTTGTTTTAAATAATTCAGAGTAATCTCCCCTATGACATCTAACCCCCATTGCTTGAACATTCTGGATACGGTTACTGGTTGGAGTGGGACAACTGCCCTCTTCTCTCTACCAACGCTCATTTGACAAGATATACAATTTCTAGCGTATGTGTGAGCATCCCTAAATAGAGTAGGCCAGTGATAACCGAATCTTAATATTTTGTGAGCTATGGTATCTCCTGCAAAGTGTCCACCTACGGGACCATCATGGAGCTCCCTCAGAACCTTTTCTGCATCTTCATGTTCAAGAAATCTTATGAGTACTCCATCATAATTCACACGGAAAATACTGAATTTATGAGGCGATATTGTGCATATTTTAGCTGAGGAGCTCTCCTTTCTTTAGGGTTTAGGTTTTATGAGAAAGTCCCATGATGTAGGAGGTAAATCAAGTTTCCATACCGAAATTCTTGCCCTGGAGGAATGAATAAAGCTTCATTGCACGATAATGCTGATTCATTCTCCCACCCGAGGTCTTCATTTATTAGATCTTGGGCTTCTGCAACCAGTTTACAGAATCCTTGTCCCTTAACTAATTTGGTAGGTTTTATATCTAGATCAAATTCTTGGGCAACTACCATCCAATTTCCCATTATCTCTCCCATCTCATGTTGAGTGAACATGAATCATACCGGGAGATGAGGCACGATGACTTTGGTGTGAGTTTTCAAGATGTAAGATCTGAAATGTTTCACTGATTTGTACACCGCATAAGCATGTTTTTCTATAGCCGGGTAGTTCAATTTGGCTCCTTGGAGATTAGTGATCATAAATGATACCGATGCCTCATTGTTGTCATCATCTTTCTAGGTCAATATTGAAGCCAAGGACTAGTTGGAGGCGAAAGTATAGAGGATTTTTTTTTTACTAAAGTCAGGACTTCACAGCACCAGAGCTTGATAGATTGCAATCTTGATATTGTTGAAGGCATCTTTTCTCTCATCATCCCACTTAAACTATGCATCCTTGCGAATCATTTTTTGTAAGGGTTTGACAGTTTCAGCGAAATCGGGCATGAACTTCCTCACGAAGTTAATTTCCCAAAGAAGGATTGCATAGCCTTTTTGTTATGGGGCAAGGGGAGTTGAGCTATTGCCTTTATTTGTTCGGGGTCTATATGAATTCCTGGATATAATATAACCTAGTAGTTTCCCTTCCTCTACACCAAAGATAGTTTTCTTAGGGTTCAAAGATATTCCATATTTCCTACACCTTTCAAAAATTTGGGTTAGATGTTGGACATGGTCTTCTCTATTCTTTGAATACACAGTCACGTCATCCCCTAAAGGCTACGTCCATGGACCTTTGGAAGGTTGTTTCTACATTAATCAACCCAAATGGCATGTGTTTATAAGAAAAAGTTCCCCACTTGGTTCGGAAGGTAGCCTATAATCGGTCTTCCTCTGAAACTAGGAATTGGTTATAACCTAAGAAACCATTTAGAAGGGAAAAAATTTTTGAGCTAGAAACGGTCTGCAAGAGTTGTTCCATGGGTGGGACTGGATAGTTATCCTTTTATGATGCACTGTAAAGGTTTTTGAAATCTACACACATGCGAATCTCCCCATACTTTTTCTTGACATGAACCGAATTGGTTACCCAAGCAGAGTGTCTAACCTGAAAGATAATCTTAGCATCTAACAATTTCTTCATTTCTTGATACATAAAGGGTTCCAGAGATAGATGGTACTTTCGTAATTTCCGTTGGAAATGTTTTATCCTAGGTTTCAATGGGATTTTGTGTTGTATAGTGCGAGTATCATATGTTTTCAATTCCTTGTAAGGCCAGGCAAAGATATCCTGGTATTCCTTAAACAATTTAATATAAGATTTTCTATCTTCTTTGGATATTGTCCTACCAATGTTCACATTCTTGGGGTTCTCAAGGGTGCCTAAGTTTATAGTTTCATTTAAAGGTCATGAGTTCCTTGTTTTTGCATTCTTTGGCCCCTTAAACCTTTCTCTCAAGTCGAAGAGATCTTCCAAACTGGCCACCCCTTTAGGTATCATGTGAAACTTGGGATGATTATCAGCATGGTCTTTTCCCCTGTTTTTTTGGTGGGATTTTTTTTCTGCTAGTTGCTCTTGGAATACTTCATTCTCAATAGCCAAATCTTTAAAATTCTCTTGATTAGTCAGGAAGTCTACAATCTATTCATCTCCTTCAAAGACTTTCCAGTTAGAAATGTTGTTGGGAACCGAATGCTTGTAGAGCAGTTCCACTGTGAACCTAGAGGCTTCATAATCTTCTAAAGGAGATAATCTCGAGGCTGCAGTGGCTAAGGAGTCATCCAAAGTATTCTTTTTTCTGGGAACAATAGTAATATTAAAGGCCTCAAAAATTGCTATTAGTCTATGCACCTCTTGTTGGTCATCTATCAAGTGGGGTGAATTGCAATGGATAGTATTCTTCACTTGCCTAACGATAATCTTAGAGTCCCCAAAAAATTTCATTTCTTTAATGTTTAAGTTTATGGATTTATTTAATCCCTGAACTAGAGCTTCATACCCAGCAGTTTTATTGGTGCATTCAAATTCTATCTTGCAGGATAGGAAATTCCGCTTCCCCTTTGGGTCAATGAGAATACATCATGCTCCCAACCCTTCTTGTGATTTAGAACCATCAAAACACAATGTCCAAACTTGTGAGCAAAATTTAGTAACTTATTCATGGCTAGTTATTTTCTCACCTTCATATTCCTTGTCTGTTGCTCCCAACAGAAGATCCCGACAGAAGAAGATTTCTTCTGCGGCTGCCAGTAGATTTACTTGAAAAGTCATTTTGGAGTTTTGAGTGAGAGGTACATCAAACGAGCGAGGGGCGAAATTTCTGAAGTCAGAATCGCAGGAGTAGTTCCCTAACACAGGGAAATCTGTCGATGAGTGTTCCTTGAAAGATTCTAGATCAGTAACAGTATGTCTGAGATATATTTCTCTATCGATCCTAATCATGTTTGTACGTCCCTTTAATTGAAACTAAAGGTGAGCCTAGTTTGTACTAAAGTATCCATTCAATTTCTCGGACCAACCTCGACTAAGTAGCAGTCCATAAGCCTCTCGGATATCTACTCTGGTTATGTCAATTACTTGAAGAAATTTTGGGTGTGTAGCCATTCTGATCATGACATCTTTAAGTTCCCCAATAACCTTTACCTGAGTCCTGTCTAGTTGTATAACATGTTTATCAATTTTGAGCGGTGTTGCGTTCAATTTCTTTCAGATTGACAATGGCATGACATTGGAGGATGGTCTTGAAACGACTAAGCAATTATGCAGGTTTATGTTGAAGACTTCAAATGTTAAAAGGAAAGGTGGGACAAAAGGCTTTCCTCTTTTGTCTAAAGAGCAAGCATTCACATTCTGTTTATCCTATAAATCTATGGGAGATGGGACCTCTCCTAGGTCAGTGATTAATGTAGGGGATTCTATTGACTTTAAGGCCTGTAACATAAAATCCTTTTGTTGGGGAATCTTGCACATGTCCATGACCGACACATTAGCCTTCAACTTCTTAAAGTCTTCTACTATGTTGTAGTCAAGCTTAGGTGTTTCTCGTGTGTGTATGTTTATAGGGTTTCTTTGAGAGACAATTGGTGCTTTCAAGTGATCGGTTATTTGGTTCCCTCTCAAGGATTGATTATTTTGGACCAGTTGACCCCTGCTCCGCGTTTATACAGCCAAAACCTCAACGGGTGGTTATTGTGCCTAAAATACATTGTCGAGAGGCATCGTCAAGTCAGGATCCCACAACAACATGGTTGTTTCTTCTATTGGCTCAATTTATTCCTAATTGGTGATATTTACTGTTGAGCCACTTGATTGTTCATTAAGAGAAACTTCGTGAAGGAATCGATTGGCCATCAAATTCATAGCATGCACCCATTGGGGACAATCTCTTTCAGAATGTTTCTCTTGATGGTATGTACAAAAAGAGTCGTATGCCACATTCCCCAGGTCAATGTTTAAGTTGGTCAGGGGAGGTTCAATTGCTTTGAAAGGCGGGTTTCTCTTAAAAAAGGGTTTATAAGGCCTTTGCCCTTGGTTTCCTTCCCCGACACTTTTTTTCATTTCTACAATTTCATTCAAAAGTTTCTTTATCATCCGTTGTAGGTCTTCTATGTCCCCACCTCCCTTTTCGGGAGCTTGTTTTGTTTGTTTTCTCAGGGGTCTAGTAAAAAAAAGTCCTCTCCTAGGTGGAGGTTGACCTTCCTTCTTAACTAGTGAGACCTGGCCCTCTTTGCATCCCTTCATTTGGAATTTCATTTTTTTGGCTTCCTCGAAATTTTAAGCTAGGGTATGTTTGGAAACCCTTTTTATGAACATGGAGATGGAAGCAGGGAGAACATTAGCATATACCTCAATCTGCAACTTCTGAGTAGGTTTAGATTCGAGTTGGAATTTGTTTAGGATAGTGGTAAACCATTGATTGAAATATTTAACCTTCTCTATTGAACTCATGGTGGCGACGAAAAGTTCATCCATTAAATCTCTTGTTGTGGTTTCTTCTGCAAATTTGTCTAAGAAATCTTTTTGAAACTTCATCCAACTATTAGACTCTGTAACATTTGATGAGTGGAATGGTTCTTCAGATCTTTCGATCTGGCCAATTTACCGATGGTATTTTCTTAGTTATTGATAGGGTATCTTTCTGTGAAAGTTCCTCCTTCAGGTTAAACGTTTTTGTTATTATTATTATTATTTTCTATTATTAGATGAGTCCAATAAAGTAAGAGTGATGGTATACACCAACTAATAGAGGGAAATATTAACTACTGAAGAATGTTGAGCTTGGGATAACCCTAGTGCTCTAGTGTGAAGACAACAATATTCACACGTATTACAAGTCTAGAATTAATACTTTAACTTGTTGGTATTTCAACACTGACTGAGATACAATTATGGAAAGAAAATATGCATGCAATAAGATAAATGCAAGAAAAATAGTTTCCTTAGCTCTACCATCAATCACATATTAACACAACGATTCACTTTTCATCATTTAGAACAAAAGAACTGTTAAAGTATTGAAAAAATAGCTTATTTAGATTCAAAACTCTTACTCGTTACAACATCAACTACTGAATTCAAAGATGGAAGTAGTTACTCCCCAATCCAATCACATAACACCTTTGATGAAAATAAAATCATCTCTCGTTCTAAACAAAACTTCTTAATTAAAAGTTGTTGAGAAAAATTTATTTACAATTCTCCAAAAGAGGGTCTTTCCCCAAAACCATCGACCTTTCCCATGAGGTCGATCCCCTTATTTATAAAGAATCACTAACTTAAAATTACGACTAAAAGTTTCTATTAAGTAAAACAAAAGAATGACACGTGTTGCTTGATATCTTTGTTCTCTTGAGATCGTCCAATGGTTCTACTAGAGTGGATGATCCTTCTCATACTCTGAACACTTAATGAAGAGATCCTCGCATGTGTTAGCATACGAGAATCTATGTTGGTCCATCGGGGCTGAAATGATTTCCTTTATCTCTATTGCACGTTCTCTATATCTGATCATCTTGGCACTTAAACC